>CM071869.1:3355997-3376979 GCA_036759665.1 Gynandropsis gynandra
AGAAGTTATGTTTCTGAAATTGCTTATTCTAGGACCAGAACATCCAAAGAAATGTTTTGATGTATTCTTGTAGCCCTTAATTCATTAGTTAAGTGATTTGTGGAAAATTAAATTGTTGAATTTTACATAAGAACGAATAAAAATTACTTGATTTGTGTTTTTCAAAGCTTGATATATTTTTCGCCATTGTTATTCCACAACATTTGTTGTAAATAAGATAATATGAGTAATATAACATTATAAATTACAAATATTTGTATCAATTTGAAAACAATATCTATATTAAGTTTGTGTAGACATTCAATAAATATTCATCTCACATATATATGTGTATTAAATATTATTAACAAAGTGTAAATAATATAACTTTATTTACTAATGTTCTGTACAACTATTTAATTATTATGACATCTAAAAGTCTTTCGGTATATAATATACAGCTTACACATTGTATCCAAACATAAAAAAGAAATATATTATAAAAAACATACAAAATTTTATCACTCTATTAATAGGGGGAACTTAAAAAATACTCTCGTAGAGCTAAAGTACTTAAAAAATAGCCTTCCCTAAAAAAGTTTCAACTTCAAATCTACCCTTGAAATATTGATAATCCCATATTACCCTTGTCGAAAATTTTTCTCTCTCCTCTAGAACACCTTGATTTCTCTCTCTACTGTGGCGTGAAAATAACTGTTCTCCCACACCACAATAGATTTGAAGAGTAGCTTGAAATCGGCATCAGATTCACTGTCAATAGGTTGAAATCGTTTGTTGTCAACAAAGAAACTAGCAGAAAAGCTGTTGCACTGGGTCACAGAGTCTTAGGGGTCCAAGGGTCCTAGTTGTACAAGGGTCGAGGGGTAAAGGCTTGTAGGGTTTAGGATAGGGTCGCAGTGGTAAAAGGGTCGAAAGGGTAAAAGGGTCGCAGGGGTCCAAGGATCGAAGAGGTAAAAGGGTCGCTGAGGTACAAGTGTCACAGAGGGACCTCTTCGACCCTTGGATCCCTGCGACCCTTGTACCTCTTCGACCCTTGGACCCTTGGGACCCTTGTCCCTCTGTGACTCTTATTACAATAATACTAATCCACAAAAACAACGATACTAACAATAATACTTAATATTGAATAATAGTAAAAATAATTTATTATTTACAAATACAATTATTTACAAATAATATGAATAAAATTTTATAATAATAATTTATCAATTTATTTACATATAATTGACTCAAATATCTACGAGCCTTGTACATCTACGACCCTTGTACCCCTGTGACCCTTATCCCTCGCGACCCTTGGACCTGTGCGACCCTTGGTCCCCTGTGACCCTTATCCCTCGCGACCCTGAACCCGTGACGACCCTTGTCCCCCTTCGACCCTTGTCCCTCTGCGACCCTTGTTACAATAATAGTAAATCCACAAAAACAACGATACTAACAATAATACTAACAATTGAATAATAGTAAATCCACAAGATCAAATGAAGTTCAAGTTAAAAGGAGGTTCAAAGAAATCAAAATATAACTCAAATCAAAATATGTTGTTGACAAATCGAAGCACGGGTTCTGCTCCATTGGAGAAAAGTTCTACTATGAGGGAACAACCCACGTTCAATCCATTTTCTTGACAAAATTGTCTCCACCCCCCTCTTATGCAAGCGCCAGCAAGACTCACGGGCCTTAAAGCTGCTAGCCAATAATAGAACCTTCCGCAATTGAACATTCTACAATCGAGGTACATCATTATCTTACATCGTCTATGGAAAAGACCATTCTCCCTCGCAAACCCTATCGGAAGTGTCTGCGACATCACCAAGTTGCATCAGTATAAATGAATAAAATTCGAATAATATTACCAAATTATATATGATGAATCGGTTTGAGGTCACTTACCTATGAATCTACGCCTAGATTTAAACGCGTGACTGGTACAATGAAAACCCTTTCATCAGGAGTGGCCCTTGTACCTCTGCGACCATTGGACCCGTGTGACCCTTTACGCTTTATTATTAAAAAACTATTTACAAATAATATGAATAATTTTTTAAAAAATAACAATGTACAAAGTTAAATTATCCATTCCCAAAAAATAAAAATTATTTACAAATAATATGAATAAACTGTTAAAAAAGAACAATGCACGAAATTACATCTTCCATAATCAAAGAGTAAATTTGTTTTATAAAGTTATTTACAAACGACCCTTGGACCGTGCGACCTTGTCCCTCTTCGACCCTTGCATCTCTGCGACCCTTGTCCTTGAGCGAGCCTTGGACGCCTCCGACCCTTGGACCCGTGCGACCTTGGACCTCTGCGACCACTTGGACCTCTACGACCACTTGGACCTCTGCGACCATTGTCTCCCTTCGACCCTTGTCACCCTTCGACCCTTGTACCTCTGTGACCTTTTGTCCCCTACGACCTTTGCCCCTCTGCGACCCTTGGACCCTCTGCGAATCTTGTTACAATAATAGTAAATCCACAAAAACAGTGATACTAACAATAATACGTTCTATTGAATAATAGTAAAAAAACCAACCAAATACAAACATGAATTGCAAGTTCAAAGGAATATTTTTGTTCAAATGAGGTTTAAAGCAATCAAAATACAACGGAATTCAAACTATTTTGTTTGTAGGCCCTGATAGAGGGGAAAATCGTAGACAATGTACATCATGAACAACGTGTTGTTCGACTTTGAGGGTATAACCCATGTTAAGTCCATGATCGTGACAAAACTTTGTCTAACCCTTGGTGATGCTAGAGCCACCGCGTTTCACGAGCCTTAGATCTGCCTCCCAAATCCATACATAATTGATTGTCAAATCAATCTTACTTTGTTTACCGTAAAGACCACTCACCTCGTAAACTCTATCAGAAGTGTCAGTGATAACCAAAAAAATTTACAACAACGCCAATCTAATGTATATATGGCCAGATTTGATGAATCGAATAAATATGTTTGAGTTCACTTACCACTGCATCTACGGCCAGATTTGAACGCGTGTCTGGTACCGTGAAACTCCTATGACCAGAAGAAGATGACTCTGCTTCTACGGATGATGATGATATAGATGATGCATATTGTAGATTACACATATCATCTCCGAAACCAATTACATGAAAAACCATGTCACCTTCGTGACAGAAAACTAAGAAATCTCGAATATGAAAAATCATGGTCCTTGGAGAAATCTTTCCATCCATCAGTGAATCTTGAGTCATCCAACTTGACTTCCCATGTTTTGTTAGACACATCCGATTTAAGCGTTGTCGTGTTGTCGTCCCTCGTTTTCCCATAAATATGCTCATCGAAGAATTTTGTCCGAATGTCCTGTAACAAAAATCGAAAAAAGTCAAATATGTACATTCTTTACATTAACATACCGAATGAGAGAGATGACGAAGATTACGAGGTAGTTCTCCAGAAAGCTCAAAAGAATGAGTTGGACGAAAGTAGGGAAATGCGGCATTTTTTGGCAAAAAATGGATGGAAGATGATGAGAGTTAGAGAGAGTGTGTCGTTATTCAAAAAAAAAGGATGGGTGGAAGATGATGAAAGTTAGAGAGATAGTGTGTCGTTAGTTGAAAAAAAGGAAACGACTGGAATTCGAAAAGACATGACTTGGACATCGAATCGTCGTCAGATGGAATTCGATAAGACACGATCACACAGTTATGTTTTTCCAAATTTTGGTGAAAATTTCGGCGGGAATTTTGGTGAAAATGAAAAAATGTCAAAAACCAATAAAAAATGAGGGTTGCATGGGTCGCATGGGTCTGGTCGCATATATGCGATGGGTCTGGCATATATGCGAAATCGACAAATTTACAGGTTTATAATGATAAAATGAAAAAACCCAATCAAAACAATACATTTACAACGTCAAATTACTTAATGCCAAATGAGGGTCGCATGGGTCGCATGGGTAGCTTGGTCTCATATATTGATTAATAGATGCGAAATCGAAGAATTTACGGGTTTATAATGATAAAATGACAAAAACAAAACAAAACAATATATTTATAACATCAAACTAATTAATGGTAAATGAGGGTCGCATGGGTCGCTTGGTTGCATATATTGATCAATAGATGCGAATTCGACGAATTTACGGGTTTATAATGATAAAATGACAAAAACCAATCAAAACAATACATCTACAATGTCAATCAACGGTTAAAACATATTATGACCCATGTGTCCCTAGTTGAGTTGTGTATAACCAGTGCCTGTGTTTCAACGAATGAGTTTTATAAAATTTCAAAAAATACATTTAATGTTTTGTTCAAATGTCAATGTTATTTATATTGTTATCTATATTGATTCTATTTTAGACATATACAACTCAAATATATTGATAATGGCATATTCATAATGGCATGGGTCGCTTGGTCGATAGATGCGAACTCGACAAAATTACTAGTTTATAATGATAAAATGACAAAAACCAATCAAAACAATACATTTACAATGTCAAACTATTTGATGCCAAATGAGGGTCGCATGGGTCGCTTGGTCGCATATATAGATCAATAGATGCGAACTCGACGAATTTACTAGTTTATAATGATAAAATGACAAAGACCAATCAAAACAATACATTTACAACATCAAACTAATTAATGTCAATTGAGGATCGCATGGGTCGCAAGGGTCGATCAAAGATTCTAAATCAAAACAATACATTTACAATGTCAATCAAAGACTCTGCACACATTCTATTTCCACAGGAGAGATAGTTCATTAGCCGAGAGTTATCTCCTGCCATGTACTCCGTCTTCCAGTCTTCTGCATTTTTCTTGTTTGGTATTGCAGTCCAGAGTTATCTCCTGCCATGTGCTTCGTCTTCTAGTCACATTTCAAGAGTGACCCAACACCGTCACCTAAGTCACCCCCGTAAATCGTCAGTGATTGTATAGAGACTGAGTCCGCCAATTACCAAGACCTTAAGTAACACATAGACAACACGATACCCTACGTCGACAGTGGTTACTGTGGCACGCAGACACAAAGGTAAAAAATATTTTTCATAGAAATTGGGGATAGATACGCATACTAAGAGAAGAGACGTAGACGTTAACTTATAGACATGGGTTGGAAAGGTCACATGGGTCGGAAGGGTCACATGGGTCGGAAGGGTCACATGGGTCGGAAGGGTCACATTGGTCGGAAAACAGGAGTCTGACAGCAAATAATAAGTCACATGGGTCGGAAGAAAGGAGTCTGACTGTAAGACGACATGTCACATGGGTAGGAAGGGTCACATGGGTCGGAAGATAGGGGTCTAACAGCAAAACGATAAGTCGCATGAGTCGCATAGGTCTCATGACTCGTACATGTGTCATATGTGGCCACATGAGGTCGCGTTCGTCAGATGGGTTTCTATTTAAACTTGATTCCAATTTAATCTGATTGAAGGTCGCATAACGAGTCATATTGGGTCGCATGAGTCGGATGGGTCATAACCTTACGAAATAGATGCAAAATAAGACATTTTCAACGTTTAAATATTGATTACATAAGTTCACAAAGGTTAAAAGGTCATAAAAGTTACGAAAAAAGTTACATAAGGTTACATAAGGTCTCAAAGGTCACAACGGTTACAAAAAAGGCAAGAAAAAGGTTGAAGAAAAAGGAAACAAAAAGGTTACATAAGGTCACAAAGGTTACAAAGGTCACAAAAGTTAGAAAAGTTACAAAAGTTACAAAAAAAGTTACATAAGGTTACATAAGGTCTCAAAGGTCACAACGGTTACAAAAAAGGCAAGAAAAAGGTTGAAGAAAAAGGAAGAAAAGGTTACATAAGGCCTCAAAGGTCACAAAGGTCAAATATGTCAACTTTAGAGACACATCGGAGCCCTCCCCCGTAAAGAGAGTTGTGTGTGACTCAACGCCTCCTCCAAGTTGACCTCCACCTGTGACCTTAGGTAACACGGATACATCACGATGTTTGAGTCTGCCGATTACCAAGACTTTATGTAATGCAGATACAACACAAAGTACTCCATCCACGTTGTAAGTACTTGTATATATCAGCATAGAGACCGAGTCCGACGATTACAAAGACGTTGAGTAACAAATAGACAACACGATGCCATGCGTCCACCCACTACTAGAAAATTCAAGATTAGGGACGGAATTTGGGGACCGACATTTCCGTCCCTAAATTTAAAACGGATTATACACGGATTAGGGACGAAAAATGAAATCTGTCCCTAATCCGTCCCCAAATTTGGGTACAGAAGAGTCGTGCCTAATCCGTTTCTAAATTGGAGACGACAAGTCATCCGTCTCCAAATTTGGAGACGGGCAGGTCATCCGTCTCCAAATATGGAGACGGATGATTTCCTGCCGTCTCCAATTGGAGACGGATGATTTCCTGCCGTCTCCAAATTTTGGGCTAAATTCTTGAGAGAAGCCCTTCTTCTTTCCTCACTGCCCTTTTGGACCCCACCCTTTCGTCCCTTTCCCTTTTTCGATGTCTCAAACTCGTTCGTCCCCTCCCTTTCGTTCCTTTGCCTTCTTCGATGTCTAGAAGCCTCCAGAAACACGACTTCCGGCGATTCTCAGCTTCTGATTTGTTTGTTGCTGAGAAAATCTCAGCAGGTTCAAGACTGACGCCTCTGCGATTGATCTTCGATTTCACGCTAGAAAACGAAGAATCAACGATGTCGTGATGATTCTTGGCCGTCTGTTTCTGCGGCTCCATGAACTTCGCCGGCACGATTCTTCCTCTAAGTGCGATGCTTCTGGACGTCTGCTCGGCCTTCTCGAGGTGGAGAGACTCCAATTTAGACGACAAGCGACTGATCTCCTTCTCTACTTCCTCGATCTCCGCATCAATGTTGCGATCTTCGCGCATTTTAGGATGATCCGCGAGGAGTTTGACATTGACAGGCTTCGATTTGGCCGAAGGAGCTTCAAAGGCGACCTTGTGTGGCTTGTCTCGGACGTTAGCGGAGCCAAGCGGTTGGACGATGGACAGTGGAGATTTGAGCGAAGAAAAGACGGAAGGAGGAATCTGGTTCTCCTTGCTGGAATCGGAATCGAAGGATTCGTTGATAAAATCAGAAGGAAGATGAAAATAGCGTCATAATATTATATCTGCTAAATTTGGAGACGGGTCATGCCGTCTCCAAATTTGGAGACGGATTCTGTGTTCCGTCTCCAAATTTTAGAGACGACACTTGCCCGTCCACAATTGGGGACTGAAAAAATCCGTCCCTAATTAGGAACGGATTGGGGACGGATAGCATTTAGAGTCGCGCGATTGGGCACTACCGCTGGTCGTCCCTAGTCCGTCCCTAAACCTGTTTAGGGACGGATTAAGGACTGATTTTTCAGTCCCTAAAATCTGATTTTCTTGTAGTGACCATGTGACCTTCGTGACGACTTAGACGAGGTAGCAAGGATTTTTTAGAGAATTTAGGGTTAGAGACTTAGACGAAGAGAGGAGAGAGATGGGATTCTTTCGATTCATTCTCATCTCGAATGGGTGTTATGGTGAGACTTAGAAAATTTGATGAACCTTTTAATATAAGGGTAATAGAGACGTGTCGCAATGGTCTTGATTGTGGCATTGGTAAAATAAAAAGCATAGCTAGCACTGGAAAAGCCCGTAGTCTGACATTGAAAAGAATAGTCGAAAGGGCTGCAATGGCCAAATGGGTCGCAAGGGTCGCATGAGGTTCTGTGACCCCGTGCGACCATGCGACCCTTGTACCCCTCCGACCCTTGTATCCCTGCAAACCTTTGACCCCTGCGACAATGTACCAAATATTTAAAAAATAACAATGTACCAAATATTTAAAAAATAAAAATGTACCAAAATATCAAGTTAGTCTTGGGATGGAGTGATACATTTTCCATTACTAAATATATCTGCCGCCATCTTCTCGCGCATGGAAGTAACATTGTCGTCGCAAATGAAGTGAAAATTATTACGCATTCTCAGTAATGAGGCTTCTATGAATTTGTAGGCGAAAATACCACAGTCATTCACGCTTTTGTTCAGTGACAGACCTTCATAATACTCATACTTCCATTCATCTTCTCCAGAAGCCAAAGACAGAAACCCTCCGAGAATGAGCATCTTCGGAACACCGTTTCTTACCTTCTCAATCACCGGATCGATATGCTTTATCTTCATGTTGCTCTGGCAGTCGTATACCGTGATGCATCGGGTCGCAAAATCCGCTTTGATGGCTACCCAATGACATCCTACAAATCGAATTTCGATCGATGAAATGTTTAGAACCGAGGCAAAGCCTTCGGTGTCTTCATACTTCTGAATGGATACTTGGCATTCAAAAAAACACTAAGAATTTCCGGCAAAGTTTTCATATCCTCGTACATCCATAACGTGAGCGTCTGCATGCAAGAAACATGATAAACGTAATAATTCTGATGCACACTAGGCATGATTAGGGACGAAAAATGAAATCTGTCCCTAATCACCATCAACGCCTCATCCAATTGTTGCAAAAAAAATTAACACACATGAATACATATGATACACATCTCTGTGACTAAGGGTTTCAAAAAACTTACATCATCTTCAAGCCATACGTTGGGCTTTAATATAGTCTCCCAAAACTTTGGCCCTCGTGGAATATCTAGCATAGATTTCCACCAATGCTCATGTCGAGGTGTATTTAGGAACATATATAGCTTAGTCAACTTTTCACCGCTAGCGTCAACCAATGAAGGAAATCAGGTTATCTCGCCCTTTTCTAATCCCTTGGGCTTCCACACAAACTGCCCTTTCCCTGCAGGTTCCTGAACCACCTTCTTTACAGGTTCTTGAACTTCATTTTCTACGGGTTCTTGAACTACATTTTCTGCGGGTTCTCCATCAACATCTTTCCTTCGCCATCTCCCTCGCACTGTTCTTGCTCTTTTTTCCGGTGGAGGTTCAACATTTGGTGCAGACTCCTTCGATAAAGGTCCAACACCTGCATAAAATTTAATTCAGTAAACATATGGCGACCAATGTGACCTATGCGACCATTCGACCAATGTGACTAATACGACCTTTCGTGACCCATTCGACCAATGTGACCTTTGTGACTCAAAATGACCGTATTTACGTGGTGGTAATTCGACAATAGCAGCGACCTCTTGGACAGGACCCACTGCTGGAGTATCCTTGTCAGGAACCTCATCTACGACATCATCGACAGGACCCACTAAAGTATCTTTAGTGTGGACCTCTTCGACAGGACCTACTAAAGTATATGCAACCCATGCGACCCATGCGACTCTAGTGACCCAACGATTTATGCGTCCCTGTGACCTATCGGACTCTTGCGACCCATGCCGACTCTCGATGGAAATTGACTCTCAAATGACATTTTTCACTAAATATTACTTAGTTGGTGGAACTTCATCAGGAGGAATGTTTGACAAATCCTCTTCTGAGCCATCTCGAGAGTCAACCGGCTCTTCGCTTGGCTCTACCTCTTTTACTGGATTTGAGCGTCGAAGGAATTTAAAATCATGATAACTAATAGTACCGGAAGATTGGTTTCCGGTGCTCCATCTTTCTCGACAGCCTTTGATTTTGGATTAGGCAAATGAAACTTGACATCCCTTAGAAGGTCTCTTACGGTGTTGATAATTATTTTCTCCAACTTCTTTATTTCCTCTATTAATTTCGGCTACAGTGTCAGAGGGACTGCAACATCAGCATCACCTTGATGATTCTTTTCTCTTTCTCCTTCGGCTTCAGCATCACCTTCTCTTTCTTCATCAGCTTTAGCAACACCTACCCATCCTTCGTCTTCGTCATCTTCAACCTCTATTATTTTTTCACTCACGCTCTCCTTCCTCTTGGCCCCCTTTTCTTTCCCTTTCTTTTGATCACCAAGAGCTCATTTTCGTGTCAGCAGTTCTTGCTTACGGATATCCTCCCAACAAATACCCTTCGGATTTCTATGAAGATGTTCCATCTATATCTGAACATCGGGATCGTCGTATCCCTCGTAATCCTTCAGATCATAAATTCAAGCTTCATCTTCGTATTCAGCACGAAGAATACTTAGAATATCTTGAAAACAAAAAATAACAACTATTACCCTCTGTGACCCTTGTTTCCCTTGTGACTTGTGTAATTGTTACTTAGAATCTCCGATCTACCTTATCACATCTACATACTTCAGGTTTAAAATGGATTTAACCATTTTCTTGCACATTCTTGGGCATGGTGGATGCACATCCAGAACATCAACATACCATCCCTTACCGCCCAAACTAAGAATGGTTTCGAATGAAAGTAACTGAAACATTAATACAAAATGATAAGAATGCAAAAAGTACGAAAACATTCAAGTTATTCGTATAATATATACAATTTACCATTAGTGGGATCATGAAACCGCCACAATACCATTTTGGTTTCGGTGATTCCCCGCTAACATGTTTGCGGCAATTATCCACGATCTTCTCGAATGTGTAACGCCCCCATGGAAAGCTTTCACGAAATTCCAAGTCATCAACCATGTCAATGAGATCATGGCTGATAGAGTTTTCTGTTGAAGGCTTGTGAGCCATAACTTGCACCAACAACATCAAAGTTGCCAACCTCTTCCGGTCGTCGTAATTCTTCGCCTTCACAAGCTTTTCACTGACTTGTTCGGGGATCACCTTTCCACGGCCGAAATTCTTCAGCCTGAATGGCCGAAATTCTTCAGCCTGAATGTGTCACCCCTTTTGGACTCCCATCCTTTAGGATATGGTCCATATTTCAATTCGGAAATTAGTGCGTGCTCCACTATAGAGTACCGGATGAGAATGTCGTTTCAAATGAACCACAACTCATTCTTGTCCCGTATAATCATATAGTGATTTAGTAGAATAGACATTTGAACCATCATCAATGTGGAGTCACATTGAAAATGGAATAAATGCCTAAATTGTGACTCTTTCTCGAAGTAATGCAACTCGTATTCATCTAAGATTCCTCTCAGCATCGTTATTGTCTCGTGAGAATAACACTTGGTGGTGATCTTTGGCATTCTATCCATGTGCTTGTATTCATACACAAACTTCGGCTTTGGCGCCACCTGCAAAATGACCAATTAAGAATACATTACACTTCTACCAATTTAAGCGAACCATGTGTCTCAACTGACCCGTGCTACCCATGTGACTCGAACGACCCTCAGACCCTCTGCGACACTCAACCGACTCACTGAGACTCAAGCGACCCATGCGATTCAAGCGACCCACGGGCATAATATTAAGCGACTCATGAGGCATAATATCAAGCGACCCATGCGACTCAAACGACCCTTGCGACTAAATGACAAACGATCCTTACGACTCAATGACACAAGCAACCCATACGACTCAAACGACCGTTGGACCGCCTGCGATGCTCAAACGACCATTGCGACCCAACCGTCTCACTGAGTCGAAGATGGTCATGCAACTCCTGCGGCCCTTGCGACTCAACCGACTCACTGACACTCACACCCATTTCAAATCAATAAACCATTTTATGACTCGACAGCTTGCAAAAGCCTAGAAATCGATCTACTTACACTTATTGACGCCATTGAAGATTGACTCGTGCTCTCTTCTTCACTGTTGCTGCTGATTCTAGCCATTTCCTTCTTGCCAATTTCAAATCGATCCCTCTCAAATTCGAAATCACTTATTATTTCTTGCTCTAAACTTTGAAACAAATTTTCACCTCGAAAAACTATTCGCCTTTCTTGCTTTTGACACGGTTTGACAGTTGTTCACGTCGAAAAACTGCAGAACGTATTCTTTTTCACGTTCGAAAATTAAGGGCAAATTTTTTTTTTCTTCAGTTTTTTTTCCTATTTAATAATTATTTTCACGAGGGTATTTTTGAAGCGATTTAGCTCTGCGAGGGTATATCTGATATTCCGCCCATTAATATCACTAATTTTCATGTCATTAAAATAAATATTTAGGAAATTTATTAAAAGACCTACAGCTTTAGAAATTATTACCATTTTACTTATAATTGTTTTATAGTATTAGCTTCATTAGTTTTATTTACATCAATAAAATGATACTAATATCATTTTGTTACATCATTAAATATTTAGTTTTATTGGAATAAAAATTAGTTGTTTTTCAAAAGTTGAAATATTTGTATTCCAAAATATTTGCTCCTAACAAAATAGCATGGATAATACGACATTATTATTTATAAAATATTCGTATAAAATTAAAATTATATATATGAAGCTTCGTGTATATATTAAATAAATTTTTCTTTAACAATTCAATAATATATAATATATTTTTTGTTGGATTAGTGTTTTGTACAACTATTTAAATATTTATCTAAAGATGATGTTGTATATAAAATATTAATTATTTTAATAAAACATATAACATACAAATTGCATTACATTTTTGATTAATTTCATTAGGAAAATACACAAATAGTATGACATAATGTATATTTCGATATATGTATGGTAAATAACTAGACTATACATCATAAAATGCAATATATATTTTAAAAGTAATGGGAGAAGGAAAATTTTTAAAAATTATAGATTTATTAATATTAACTATATGTATATAAATGAAAAAAGAAGACATGTAAAATAAATTAAAATACCAATAAATATAATTTAAAAAAATACTAAGCATTATAAGATGATATAAATAAATTAATATCATACCAAATGGTCTAAAAATACTCGAATAATGTAATATATCTAAATATTCATGAACTCATACATTATCTTCAAACGTCGAAATACCTACTCATATTTTCAATCCCTTTATGCCATGAGGATTAACGCACCATCAATTTGCGTTGACATAGCGCACGAAAACCACTTTTGGCAAACATTAAGGAATATATGTCATCAAACATTGATGATTAGATTATTCGAATCAGGTTAAGTGGTTTGTTTATTTATAATTTTAAGAAAATAAAATTATATTTTGAAATGTATCATAGAATGATATATGATAAATTATTTCCACGAAAAATCTAACCACCATTGATAAACAAATATTACTGTTATTAATATTTGTTGATAATTGTTTTAAAAAATGGTAGATAATATTTTGTAATTCATTATGATGATTGTAGGCATTTTTCATAGTATTGCATTATCAATTAGTTTAAATGGTACAAGAATGATATGAATTATTTTTTCCTTCTCAAATCCAAAATTTTCTTCTATAATGAAATTTAATATCAAAATAAAAGATAATTTAATATGTTATACGACAAAAGATGTTTATAGAACAAACAGTTTTGTAACCGTAAAATTCATTCTTTCAACTGAACTAAACTAAAATGTGATGTTTATTAATTCACATCCAAAAACATTAAATAGTATTGTTCCTAATTTTTGAGCTGCGAAAAAATTAATTGGGAGTATTTTTTCGGATGAGATCACACTTCCTTCTGAAAAAAGACGAAGTGCGTTAAAACCTTCAATGTAAGATTCGAAACTCATAGATCCCTAAACAATACAATCATCAAATGAGCAAAGCACAAAGAAAAATCTCATCTTTTTCACTCATTAATAATACATCGTTGATTGTGCAAGTTTCGAACTAGTCACTACAAAAAAAAAAAAACAAGTGAATATCAACGGACGGATCAACGGATCCGTTCATTGATAAATATTCCAAAGGATTTCATGGGTAATACGAAATTATCAATGGAAATCAATTTGTTATTCATTAATAGCCGGAAGTACAATAAGGGAAGCTTACACACACATAGACCAGCCACATAACTAAACGCTTGACTAGTCATTTGAAGCCTGGAGTCCGCTCTGAGTGGTACTTCTTTTTTCACGCTCTCGAGATGAGCGCTCATTTGATTCCTGCCTGACACGGGCACAAGCGGTAATTGCTGCTCCCAAATGAACTTCCGACATCTTCGGAGCTTTCCAGTCATCGTCTTCTGCAAAGCTAGAATTGGATCTGTATTTGACCATGTAATAAGTCTCATTAAGCAGTTCAGCAGATTCCAAATTATCCTTTCTCAGTAAATCCATGTATCATTCAGTGTGTCGCTCCCACTTGCCCCAGGAGGTTGAGGTGCGTAGCTGCTCTTCCTCAACTGGTTGATTAGGAAAGGAAAGCCCTTTCATTATGTGTTGAGTCAGCCCCGACAACCTTCGTAACAAACAATCTGGGATTGGCCAGATCTTGAACTTCTCAATCGGCTCTTGTAGAACTCAAAATAACAAGTTTTATTCCACTTAACATCAATAGAAGGCTCCTTATTTGAATCACTCACTTGACTCATAAGTTAGAAAAAAAAAGGCCAAGGAAAAGAGATGAGGATAACCACATGATCACCAAACCTTATCTGGCTTAGGTTAGTTGACCTAAGCTGCACCATTACTACTGGGGTGGGGCTCGGCCTCCGAACCGTACGTGGGACGAGTTTCTGCCTCATACAGCTCAGGTTGAAGACCGGGGAAAGTTTAGGAGAGATGGGGAGACCCAGCAGCTGCCGGTCGGGGCGGGGAGTGCTCGGTTCATTGGCACTCCTGTAGGCTCATCTTGCATACAAATTCAGGGGGTCCCAAGTGGTGAGAACATGTTTAATGCCAACAGAGAATGATCTTTCTTTTTCCTAAAACTCCATTTCTACTTCTTCGCCAGATATATCGCGATCTCCGACAGGCAGATCACTTCACCATTCGGCCGATCAAGAGAGTCATATCCTGCCACCAAAGCTATTTAGGGCCACGCTTACTCAATAGAGGTGCAAGGCTGACAGAAGTACCGAAACAACCAAAATATGCACCACTTCCAATTGAAAAACAAATACTAGGATGGATCCGGACTCCGGACTAGACTAAGCCAAGCCTGAAGATCAAAGCGAGATTGTGCTTATATATGTAATTGTATGTCCGACTTTTGATAGGTCGAAAGACATGTAACGACTGCCCCGCTGTCTCCGACATGGACCCGGTGAAATTGAATTCTCTGTGAAGATGCGGAGTACCAAGCAAGCCTTCACTGCCCCGTTCTGTAACTTCCCTTCTTTCGTCCGTCCACGAGGCTATAAAAAGATAGATAGGGGCGGCTATTTAGCGGGAGTCGTTTCGGTTGTATGCCACGAGGTCCCTATGGACAAGGGGACAAGTGAATCATCGCTTTTAGGCACGGGCATCCCTCTACCATCCATCCCATACCATTCATTCCATCGTCTCGTATTGTACTGTCGGTGAAAGCAATCAAGCCAAAGCAACATTCCTTCAACTACCGCTCCTGCACCTAGGAATAGGAAAGAAAATCCAATTACCAGTCTAAGTTCAAGGTCCTATAACTATCCCCTTCTCAAATAATTTCATTGCTCCGATCCAAGTTGACATCTATTGGATTCCAGTAGATTTTCATCAAACACTATTTGTTGATATTGATTAGTGAATATGTTGAAAGCCTATTGGAAAACCGCTGAATTATTTCAACGGATAACCATTTTTGGTTCCAACTGATATCCGTAGAAAATTCTAACGAATGCCCATTGGTAAATTTAAAATTCGATATGATTAATAGGAAAAATCTACCATTGGATTTCAACGGGTATTCGTTGGAATTTTCTGTATTTATACACCAAACTCGAATTCTGTAATATCAACCCACTAAACAAAAAAATTACTTTCAAACAATATCTTCTTCTTCAAATAGAGATATATACAGATTGAGAAAGTAGATGTATAGAAGAAAATATTGTGTATTCGAAGAAGTTATGCGAGAATTCTTACACGAATTGGAGCAGTTCATGAGTATTGCGGCGTATAAATTTTGTGTCAAGAACACACTATGTCCCTTCAAAACATGCAAAAACATGAAAAATCAATGTCAAGGAAGTTTTTTGCAAACCAGTTTACAAGGTATGTTTCTACAGAATTAAGAAATTTTGTTCTTTTACGGCAAAGATTGTGACATTAGAGATAATGTACAAGAAGCACAAATGAAAAGAAATGAAGAGGTTCATTAAGAAATAATGGAGACCAATCTATATGTGGAAATGGTGTTAGATGCTTTCCTTTGAGTTGTTGAGCAAACACATGAAGAGACGTCGAACAATGAGGCACGTAGATTTTTCAACAAATCGGATGCAACGAAAAAACCTATATATGAGGGTTATCGTTAAGATCAATCTCGTTTATCCTTATTATCAAAATTGATGAGTATAAAAACATACTACAATGTAGTTGAAAATTATATGGATTTATTTTGCTAAACCATGCATGAATATTTATCAATAAGCAAGCTTCTGAGATATGTAATGAAACAAAGAATGATTTAAAGGATTTGGGAATGCCACATAAAAATATTGATGTTTTTAGAAATAATTTCATGTTTTTCTGAGGAGGAGATAAATACCTTTTAAAATGTAAATTTTGGTGCAAGTGGATTTTGTCCAAAAAAACCATCTTCACGAAAATATGTAGTGTACAAAAAGATGTTTTATATGTTTGTAGTAAACAATTTGAGAAGGTTATATGAATAAAAAACCTCAGCAACAATGAGATGGCACATAGAATACTCCACAGATGATAGGATAATACAACATCGATCGAAAGGTAAGGCTTGGAAGGATCTCAACGAAATATTTCCCGAGTTTTCATATGAAACGAGAAATTTTCATATTTGGTTGTGCACCGATGATTTTAGTCCATATGGATAAATTATAACTCAATATTATATATATAATGTGATTATGACTCCGTATAATTTAACTCTCGAGATGTGTCTGAAAAGAAAAGTTATGTTTCAGAAATTGCTTATTCTAGGACCAAAACATCCAAAGAAATATTTCGATGTATTATTGCAACCCTTAAGTAGTATTGTTGTGGAAAATTAATGATTTTCTTACCCACAGAATGTTATTCGGATGGAGCAGGCATAAGAGACTAGCATGTCTCTATTGTATAGAGGATACATATTCGTTTCGTCTTGTACACGGGAAAAAACCATGTTGGTTTGATTGTCATTGAAGATTTCTTCCCCGTGGACATAAATTTAGAAAAGATAAGAGACGTTGTCTAAAGAGAATGGTATAGAAAGAAGAGGCACCATGCATGTAAACAAGTACGCAAATACTATAAGAACGAATAAACACGATGACATATTTATAAGAATAGGTGGAATATGGAGGAGATCGTAGGCAATCGAAAACCATAAGGCCATGGTGAATGGCATAACTGGTACAAACGTAGTATTTTTTGAAAACTAGCAAATTGTAAATCACTCTTATTGCGTCATAATTTGGATGTCGTCAACACTGTTTTGAATGTGACGAGGAAAACAAAGCATAACATACAATCAATGAAATATTTGAAGACAATATGTGGAAGCCTTGAGTTAGAGTTACGCCATGGAAAGACACATATCCCAATATTAAGATTGGTTGGCATTGTGAAAACCATATTATTGAGGTGGTTAAAAGAAGACGCTAAATTTCCATATGGATCTGCATCAAACATTGCTCGTTGTGTGGATATTTTGGTTTCAAGGCTCATTGGGTTGTAAAGTCACGATTATCACGTTTTCATGCAATGACTCATTCCAATTGCATTTGTGGAGCTATTACCACAGAACGTGCACGACGTGTTATGCATAATTAACATATTATTTAAAGATATATGTTTAAGAAATTTAAAAAGAGATGACTTAAAATTATTGAAAAATAATATCTCTAAGGTATTATACTCTTTGGAAAGAGTCTTTCTGTCTTCCTTCTTCGATGTCATGGAACATTTGTCAATACATTTACCAAACGAAACATATAAAATCAGAAGAAGATCACACAAATTATCTATATCAATATAATCCTCAACTTGGTGTAAGTCTTGATATCTTTGCACCAATTTGACATACAAGAGGAAAATCCGAGAAATATTGGCTAACAACATAGGGTATAATCATGTACACATATATGTTATTAAATTGTCAAAATCTATGACCTTTCGAAAGGTAAAAAAATGATGAAAATTGATCTTTTAATATATTACATACACATATATATACATATATGTGTGTATGTTAACACATTTTCATTACAGGATATTTGATGAAGAAGTAATGAGAATATATCCTCGTCTAAGCGCATATGAACTCAAAAAATTGAAAGTTCAACATTATTCTTAGTGTTGAAAGTATATGCAAGTACACGTAGTTTTGTATATTTTTACAAATAATCATTTCTTTATATTATATAGGTTAAGGATTGCGATGATAGACATCTTACTTGGTTAAAAGATTTGGCTAACGGTTCAACAAAAAAATTGTACTATGTTTACCAATTATTTTTACTCGGGATACACATTCCACGCTTAGAAACAAGAAAGACATAGAAGCACGTTCAATTACAACATGTGTATTAATAGAGGATGATAATTTCTATGACATTTTGCACCAAATCCTACAGATCGAATATCTTTGTCTGGTTGGATTGAAGATAATATTTTTTTAAATGTCGGTGGTTCGACTCAACCGTAGGAAATAAAAACATAAAAAGAAATATTTCAATGAAAAAAGCGATAAATATCAAATATAATTTATAGTTAAAGTTCAAATCACACAAAAACATAAAAATACATAATATAAATGAAATGGTATATTAACTCTTCACATCCATCTCCACACTAGTCATCTAAATTTAGGTTTAATCGATGACTTACTAGCGTCACCAATTCATCTAAAATAATGAAACAAATTATTAAAATTTCAAATCAAACATCAAATATATTAAAATAAAACTCGCATAAAAGTTATATACTTACTGAGTTTTGTTTTTCGATATCTTGCAATGTCCCCATAACATTATCATATCCATATGGATTACGAATCCACTTTTTAGTACAAATTAAAGCTTCAACCATATTAGAAGTCAGAAAGTTACAATACAGACTAATCACATGACATCTCGTACTAAAAGTCGAATCTAAAGCAATTGTGAATGTCACAATAACCAAAATATCTATTGACATCAAAGAAAGTGTTCTATATTCGGAACCCGTAGTCTTCCACCCATACAAAATATATAAATTCCTAACATCTTCTTCACATTATTATAACAAATATGTCTGCATTTCCAATTTCACAACTCCAACTCCTTGAGTTTTACGTTTCAAATAATCTTGAAGCAACCAATCATCAAGATCATCCATGCGAATAGAGCTCAATACTTCACTCCCATTTTATTCATTTGTTTCAATCAAATTATTGGGCTCAAATCGAGACTATTAATCCTCATAGGTCCGCCGAAAACAGGCTTGGACCGATAAGAATATGAATGTACTTATAAATTTAGGCTTGTGGCTCGGCTAGAAGCATTTTTTATGAGCTCGGGTCGGGCCACGGGCCAATATTTTCAAACCGTGGTGTGGAAATGATGGGAGTAAAAAAAGAGAAGACCGAAGCCAAGAGATGGACGAAGCAAAGAGAAGACCGCAGCAAAGAGTTCGATGAAACAAAAAAAATGAATGAAGGTGATAAGATGAGGGATACTTTACAACTACTTATAAATTATAAATTTGGACATCTCGATGACGATGATCATCATGAATTGGAATAGGATCTTTGTGACATATCAACATTAAAATTGAACGGAAAGGTCGATTGAGTAATTGTATTGTAAGGATAAGATCTTTATATATTATGAATATTATAGTTATGATTTATGAATTTTTGTTATTTTATATATCCTTGATTTTCTTTTATAAAATTTGAAAACCATGTTTGTGTACTTCAATTTAAAAAAAACAAAAATATCATGCAATAGGACTGGATAAATAAGGAATATACGTAAAAAAATATTAGTTTAGTACTTGAAGATAAGAATAATTCGGATAACTAAGTTACTCTTTGTATTTATATTTGTTGAAAAACTGATTCTACTATTTGTATTTATCCCTCGGATATTCAAATTTTCGATTCGATATGAATGATTCGAATATTTTGTCCACCTCTACCGACTAATCCAACTCGACACAAGGTGTTGATAGAATGTCCAACTAACTCCTAACGATTTTTACAACCCCTAATAAATCAACATGTTTGTTATGGATTTTGTACAATCATTTTGGAATTATATATCTTTAGTTTTTCATATAAAGGGTTAAGGGAGATTTTTACAAGATAATATTGCTAAAAACCTCAATCCTTATCACTTTAATATCTCAATTGATATCGTTATTCGAATTGATTTTATCAGTTGATAAAGATCAAAATTCTCTAATGTGTGTCAAATCAAGAGAAAAAGAAATGGTTCGGAATAGAACATGTGATCTGTCGAAGAGAAACAATGTGTTTGACTTGAAGAGGGACGAAAAACATGTGGTTTTCAAGAGCCAAGAACAACAGATAGTTTTTAATAAAGAGTCAGTTTGTAATCGGTAGTTACAGAGTTTGTTAGCCAACTCGAAATTAGTAACATTTCAGTATTCTGTTATGCTAGCATTCTCCAGCACCGACCAGAAAAACAAGCTACGAAAGAAGTATGAACATTCAGCAGTCATTCTTCCAAACCGAAAAAAAAAACAGAAGATTTGATCCTGCAGTAATAGGTATGATCGCAATCCAACAATAAAGATTTGATCCTGCAGTAATAAGAACAAAGGCAATACTTTTTTAGGTGAGAGTGACACATTCAGAATCACAAATGTTTGTATCAGTCGGAGGCATACCTTTCATCTTAAAGAGCATGAAAGCAGACTGCGGGATAACATAATGTAACACGAGTTTTTGAGACCCGAATTAGTTCCTATGCTTCGATTGAAAACGACAACAGTTAATGTAACACAAGTTCTCACTGATAACGCAAGGGCTTTTCTTACCTTACTCCAACAATACGTTGGATCTCTTCTTCCGTAGAACGAATCATATAGCTGTAAAAATCGTATTTCAATGTGAGATGATGATTCTGCACATGAAAAACCCAAAAAAAAGGGTTAAAACACAAGAGATATGTTTATTTAGAAGATGAAAAAACTAATCTC
>CM071869.1:3381462-3449677 GCA_036759665.1 Gynandropsis gynandra
TTTCCACCGGACGTTGCCAACGGATGGTTTCCATTTCCATCTGTTAAAATTTGCGAAGGATTTCCAACGGCCACTCCAACAGAGGTTTTTGCCCGTTGCAATATCACCACATCCATTGCAATCCGTTGGTACGCGTTTCCAGCGGACGGATCCGTTGCCCAGTCCGTTGGAAATTGCGTGTTTTTTTTTTAGTGATTGTTTTAGGTGAATTGACGATATTCATAGAATCATCGACGAAATTAAATTTAAATGACTAATATGAAGATGAATGTGAAGATTTGGTGTTTTATTTTGTTTATATGATGTATATTTGCATCTTTGTGCGATTTGAATTTTAATTTTAAATTATATTTGATGATTATTGTTTTTTATTAAAATTATTTATTATATTTTTTTTTACTTTAAAAAAAATTGATCGGATACGGATATCCGTATATCAGACGAATATCCGTATATTCGACAAATATTTGTATTTACAAATATCCGAATTTACAAATACAAATAATAAATTTGGATATTCGCCGAATACAAATACAAATACAAATAGTCGGATATTCGCAAACATTCATTATTTGCCCAATCCTAGTTTTATTATTAAGATTAATTTTATTTAACAATTAATATATTTAAATTATTAATCATTGTACTATTAATAAAATCAATCATATATCCAATTGTTTCGTGTGCATTTTTGTCCATCAATTTAGAAAAATATAAGGGAAATAATCTTTGCATGAATACTTGACAATCGTGGCTTTTCATCCGTGATAATTTTTCTCTATGAATATCGACGCACCTTCACATTTTAGACGCATAACAATCAGGAAATTTCATGTCTTCATACAACTATTTCAACAATTTATATTTCTCATCATTCGATAATCTGAATATAAGAACTGGAGCTTAACCGTCATCACTTATATGTAACTCCTTCCGTGATCAATACTCTTCTAGATCTTTTTGTGATTTAATGTTATCTTTTGTTTTTCATGTGACATTCAGGTTTGCATTGATGATATTGTCGAAAAAAATATTCATGACATCAAGATTGTGTCGAAGCTTCAGATTTTTCTAATATGACAAATCCTAAAATATGCTCTTCTTGTACAAATTATGAGTAATATCATAACCACCAATTCTCGGACGATTGTTCCCTCCGCAATCTATACTCCTAGGAATACCTAACAAGAAATTATTCATACAAAATCTCTTCCCCGATCAAAACTGGAAGAGGAGATTTATGCACAACTATATTCCTTTTAAAATTTATATGTTGCGGAATAATGTATCATCAATAGGAAAAAAAACGATGACAACCAAACCAACTTGTCTTTCGTTCATATTTCAACTGAAAAGCATTTGTTGCCCCCATGCAATATGGACAAGCCAATCGACTGGAAAATCACTTATTATCCTCATAATATAAAATTTTGTTGCCTCGAGGCGTTGTACGCTGGAACTCCCTTCCATAATTAACAGAAAAATTAACAGAAAGTTAACGGAGAGAGGAATAGGATGAAGTTTTAAAGTCATAGGGGAATATGATGAATAATGGTAGTTTAGGGGGGAATCGGATGATTAGGAAAGTTCAGGGGGAATAGGATTAAAGTGGTAAAATTCAAGGGTGAATAGACTGTTTTCCCTTCAAAAAATTATAGATAATATTCGAGAAAATATAAATTAAAATGATTTATTTATCATTGTAATTCATTATGATGATAAAAGGCATTTTTCATAGTATTACATTATCAATTATTTTAAAATAGTTGTTAGAAAGATAACTAATATCAAAATACAAAGAAAATTTAATATATTATACGACAAAGGATGTCTATAGAACAAACAGTTTTGTAACTGGAAAATTCAATCTTTCAATTGAATTGAACTAAAATTTGATGCTTATTAATTTTCATCCAATAATTAAAAAATCAAATAGTATTGTTCCTAATGTTTGAGCTATAAAATAAACCGATTACAAGTATTTTCTCGGATAAGATCACTTCTAATAAAAAGATGATAAAGTGTGTTAAAACCTTTAATGCAAAATTCGAAACTCATAGATCCCTGAACAACACAATCATCACATGAGCAAACCTTAACATATGTTATAATTTCCAATGGATTTTCCACGAACACTATCCATTGATTTTAATTAGTGAATCTATTGATATTCCATTAGAAAACCGCCGAATTATTCCAACGGATGAATGTTGCTCATTCAAACGAATATCCATTAAAATTTTGATGCGACCATTGGAAAAGTCTACCTTTAGATTTTAACGGATATCCGTTGGAATTTTCAATATTTATACACCAAACTCGAATTCTTTAGCATCAAACCATGAACAAAAAATATACTTTCAAACAGTGTCGTCTTCTTCAAATAGAGATATATATAGATCGAGAGAGTGAGTGTATAAAAGAAAAGATCATGTAAACGAGGAAGTTACTCAAGAATTCTTACAAGGATTGGAGAAGTTCATTATTTTTGCATCAATGGAAGCTTTATGTCAAGAACACGTTACAATGTTATGTCCCTACAAAAGATGCAAAACATAAAATATCGAAGTGAGGAAATTGTTTGTAAACACATTTACAATGTAGGTTTCGTTGAGAATTGGGACGTATATGATTCTTTTACGGTAAAGATTATGGCGTTAGAGATCATGTACAAGAAGCAAAAGCAATAAAAATAAATGAATAGGTTAATTATGAACCAATGACGACCAATCCATATGTGGAAATGGTGTCATATGTTTTTTCTGGAGTTGTTGAGCTAACGCATGAAGAGATGTCGAACAATGAGGCATGTCGATTTTTCAACTTATTGGATGCGGTGAAACAACCTATATATGAAGTTCAGTCTCGTTTATCCTTATCATCAAGATTGATGAGTATAAAAACATACTACAATGTAGTTGAAAATTGCATAGATTATTTCACAAAATCATGCATGAATATTTATCGGTAATCAAACTCCTAAGGATATTATGAAACAAAAAATGTTTAAAAGATTTGGAAATACCACATGTGAATATTGATATTTGTTTAAATAGTTGCATATTGTTTTGGGAGGAGATAAATACCTTTTGAAATGTAGATTTTGCAGTGCGAGTAGATGTTGTCCAGAAAAACCATCTTCACGGAAATATGTATAGAAAATATGGAAAATAGAAAATGATATTGATGTTTTATTAATTTACAATAACGTTAAGAAAAATAAAAAGAATAAAATTCAAGTATCGAAAATTATATTGATTATTGGGTTGCCACATATATTATTTAGGTGGCTTTATAAGAAAGCTTCAAATTATTCTCCTTCTTATATATATTAACTTTTTAATAATGAAAAAAATTAAAATTTGACGTGATATTACCACAATCGAGAAAATTATTCAACTTTTATGTGTATTATAGTTGATAAAATGAATATAATTGTTATGTTAATAAATTTTGTAGCATTAACAAATCGATTACCTTTTAATAAAATTATACAAGAATTATAGCAACAATTTTATTATAATTTAAATTATAATAAAATTTATCATCTAGTTAAATTCAAATAAAATTTATCAATAGGTAAACTTATATTTTTTTTATTTTATTGAATTGAAGAATAAATACATTTCAATTTTGTAAATTTTAAGAAAATATAATAATCAAATCTTTATGAAAAATAAATATTTGTATATATAGATTTTTGTAATTTTATGATTTGAAGCATAAATATATTTGTATATATAGACTTTTGTAAATTTTATGATTTGAAGAATAAATATATTTAATTTTCAAATTATATATAGATAATTTGAAAATTTTATTCAATTTATATATAAAAATATAAATGTTAATCTCTCATATACATTAATTTTTTCTGGTTTTATAAAAGATTAAATTTATTTGTAATTTAGTTGTGAATATAGAGATATTATTATTTAAAAGAAAAATATATTTCTGAATATACACATCTATATATTATCTAAAATATAATTAACTATTATAAATAATATATTAATTTTTTATTAAATATAATAAATTTGTAAAGCTAACAAAATATTTAAAATATTTTATGTGAAATATCATGGTATTAGGTTTGCTAATTGGATTGTCACGTCACGGTCGATTATATAAAATTTATTAAAAGACCTAAAACTTTAGCAATTATTACCATTTTACTTATAATTGTTTTACAGTATTAACGTCATTAGCCTTATTTACATCTATAAAATTAGGACTGAGCAAAATATCCGAAGTATTCATATCCGATTTGTATTCGAACCGTATTCGATCCGAAAAAGCAAATATCCGTAGGAACAAATACAAATACCAGGATTTAGAAATTCGACAAATACAAATACAAATACAAATAATATAGTCAACTATTCGTAAGTATATGTATCCGTAAGTACTAAATAGATAATTTATTTAAAATATAGAGAGATATATATATATATAAAAAAATTAATTTTAAGAATCAAATTATAAATAAAAAACATTATTATAATTGATTTTCAGATCAAATATAAAATATATAAAGAAATAGTTATTATATTTAAAATTTAAGGACTAAAATGTAAATTATAAAAGTTTTAACCCTAATTTAAGGACTAAAATGTAAATTGTAAAAGTTTTAACCCTAATTTAAGGATTAAAATGTAAATTATTTAGAATTTTTTATTACTTTTTTTTTAAAAAATTGATTTTATTATGGATACGGATATCCGAATATTTGCGGATATTGGAATTTACGAATATCTGTAGTTACGAATACGAATACGAATAGTAAAATCAAATATTCGAGGAATACGAATACGAATAGTCGAATATTTACGAATATTCGCTACTAATATTTTTTATTACATTATTAAATATTTAATTTTATTGGAATAAAAGTTAGTTTTCTTGAAAAGTTGATATATATTTATTCCAAAATATTTGCTCCTAAATAGTATGGATAATATGACATTATGATTTATAAATATTCATATCAAATTGAAAAAGTATATATGAAACTTTGAATGTATATTAAATAAATTCTTCTTTAACAATTCAATAATATATAATATACTTTTTGTTAGATTAGTGTTTTGTACAACTATTGAAATAATTATTTTAATATTGGTTATATTAATAAATCATATAACATAAAAATTGCATGCCATTCTTTTAATTAATTTTATTAAAAAATATACAAATAGTATGATATCATATATACTTAGAAAAAACCCGTATAGTAGTCTCATATTTTTCTTTTACACCAATTCTCCCCTCAACTATCTGACACCTCAAATTCCTCCATCATGTTGAAAAATTCTTCTCTTTCAACTTTGTCAATTTCAATCGATTCCCCCTTCTGTTATAAAAACCGTGTAACTTCGTTAACCTAACTCATTTCGAGCCGATTTCATCCAAATTCGACCCGGTTTCGATCTAATTCGAAAACCCAAAATTTACCTCAATTTACCCAATTTTAACTCGGTTTCACCCTATTTCACTGAATTTTAACCCGATTTCACCGATTTTTAACTCGGTTTCATCCAAGTTCACTGAATTTCAACTCGGTTTCACAATTTTAACTCAATTTCACCCAATTTCATTGAATTTCAACCCGATTTCACTGAATTTTAACTTAATTTCACCCATTTCACCGAATTCTAACTTGATTTCACCCATTTCACCAAATTTTAACTCGATTTCACCCAATTTTATCGAACTTTAACTCTATTTCACCCAATTTTATCTAATTTAACTCGATTTCACCCAATTTTAACTATGCTGTGTGGAAACAACAAGAGTATGCAAACCTTCTCTAAGTCTACAGAACGTAACCTTTTCTATGTCAGGAAGAATACAATGAGGTGTATCTCAAGGTAAATTTATTATAATTTAATATAATTTTGTTATTTATAATTGTAATTAAATTTTGATATTTCTTTCACAGCAAGTTACACCGTATAAAGGTCGTATTTTTTTGTCTTGAGGGAATGTCATCACAACATGCAAGTTCCTCCAAAGGTATAAGGCAAAGCGACAGACCACGATATGCGAAATCCTGTATCTCAATTACTCGAGTAGCAACAAGAATATGAAAGACAACATCAACATTTGATGAGCATGTTGAAGGAACAAATGTCTTCTATCAGTTGGGATGCATACGAGAACGATGGTTCCGATGACATAATTCGGAAATATCACCTACAAATTTGTAATGTTCGTTAATTATGTATAAACATTAATTAATTAATTATCTTTTAATTTTATAAATTGTAATTATAAATTTTTATTTTTTTAAATTCCAGATAGATTATGTCTAGAAACATTAATCAATTAATATTATCTCTTAAAATTATAAATTGTAATTATAATTAATTGTAATTATAAACTTTTATTACTTTATTTAAAAAAAATCCAAACGGATAATGTCGTCCGCAAACATTGCGACATTTTCCCGACAAGTTTTCCGTCCGCATATTGGTCGCATTTATCGTCGATTTGCGGACGAACTTGTAGTCCAAAATTACAGACGATTTACAGACTGAGATTTTCGTCCGTATTTGCGGATAGATTGCAGAGGTTTTTGTTTGGCGACGCTCGTTTATGGACCACTATCTGCCATACCTAAACGTGGTTAAAGACAAATTAGGGATGTATTCTTCAGTCCGTAAATAGTTAATTTCTAGTAGTGCTCGTAAACTTTCTCGATAGCCCAAGTTATCCATTCCATCTTTAAACAGAAATCAACAATAGTTGTATATAAACCATTGGAATTAAGTTCTTATAATCTCCGAAATACTTTCGAAACTTATTAAATTTAGGCTCGTGGCCCATCCCGACGGGTTTTTGACGAGCTCGGGTCGGTCCACGGGCTGACATTTTCAAGTCGTGGCGTGGAAACAACGGGAGTAAGCAAAGGCATTATCTGGATCCACGAAGCAAAGAGAAGACCAAAGGAAAGAGATGGATGAAGCAAAGAAAAGAAAAACGCAAAGAGATGGACGAAGCGAAGAGAAGACCGAAGAAAAGAGATCAGCGGAGCATAGAGATCGACGAAGCAAAAAGATCGATAAGAAAAAATGAATGAAGGTGATAAATGGGGATACTTTATAACTACTTATGAATTATAAATTTTGACATTTCAATGATGATGATGATGATGATGATGATGAATTGGAATAAGGTCTTTGTGACATATCAACGTGAATTGCAAATTGAACAGAAAGGTCGAGGAAGTAATTGAACTGTAAGGACTAGACCGTTAGATATCATAAATATTATAATTATAATTTATAAATTTCTACGATTTTATATATCATGGATTTTTTTTTAAATGAGACCAATGTTTTGTGTACTTCAATGTAAAAAAACAAAAAACAAACAAAAAACGCATAGATACCGACTAATAGGGCTCAACAAATAACGAATATTTGCATCTATTTAGTACTTACTTATAAAAATATTTGAGATAATTAAGTTTACTATTTAAGTTTGTATTTTGTCGAATATCTCATTTCTACAATATGTATTTGATCCCTCAAATATTTGAATTTTTGACCGGATAGAAATACTTTGAATATTTTACTCACCATTATCGACTAATACATCTAGGCGCAAGGCATTGGTAGAACGTCCACTTAGCTCCTAATGAATTTTACAACCCTTAGTAAATCAACATGTTTGTTATTTATAAATCAACATGTTTGTTATGGATTTTATAGGATCATTTTAGAAAGTTTTATACATCTTTTAACTTTTCATATAAATGGTGTAGGGTTTATGGAGATTTTTACGAGATGGTGTTACTAGAAACCTTAACCTTTTATCTCTTCAATATCTTAATCGATATCGTTATTCGGATTGATTTTATCAGTTGATAGAGATCAAAGTTCTCTAATATGTGTGTCAAATCAAGAGCAAAAAGAAACGGTTTGATAATAGGACATGTGATATTGTAAGAGAGTTTGACAGAGTGATGCTTTTGGATACATCGACAACTTTGTGACACTTCTTACAATCTCATGCACCGGTGTCCCTACGTTTGCTCATTGTTGGTCTGAGGGTTACAAAAGAACTTACTGCTTCTTCTATGGGGATTATTATCCATATAACTCACATTCCTCAGATCCTTGATGCTTCATTCGAGCAAGAGACTTGGCTTCCAGTTTTGTTTCCCACGGCTCTCTCTACTTTCTACCTAAAGAAATCTGTCATTTTCTTCTCGATGGAAATGAGGGTGATCTTGAAAGTGATTCTGCTGCTTCTCTTTGTAGCTCTATGCCAACTGCGTAAGAAATGGAAGCGCAGGGTCTCAAGAGGGGCGTACCAACTCTACTCGAAGTTTCATTATTGTTCTTGGATTCGATCGATTGTAACTCAAGCTCAGCACCTTGTGCTTGTGCAAGGGAAGTTTCAGGCAGATCAAGAATTTGATGATCGTATTCTTCAACTGATACAACTGTACTGGTTTCTGTTCGAATTGTCGAATCATCGCCATAAAACCCATGTCTTCTTTTCCTTCGAGCTGCTTTTCCTCAACCGTGAATCGTCTCTCATATCCTCTGTGGTATCAACACTGCTTTATAGTTTGTTCCCATGAAAATTTACCATGTAAACCATCATCTTTTAGTTTGAAAATTGTAGCAATAACTAAAACTCTGAGGACTTTTTCTGGAACTTTACCAGAGTTACCAGTGCATACAATGGCAGAGTGCTATAACTACATAGAAATTGTCCAGCAAATCTACGAAAAGGGGCAATATCTCGATCAGTAATGCACAAAAATGTCAGGACGAGATCGAGATAAAAGATTAGATGTATTATTACCCCAAGATAAGTCGCGAGTAGACAAGTAGATGATTCTTAAGGAAGCAAGAGCTGTACCCGAATTGCCATGGAAGAGTTCATTACAAACGGATTGTCAAAGACGAAACTTGAATGCATATAAGCTTTATATGTGATTCTTATTTGAGATGGAAAATTACCCAGAACCAGACGAATGAAGCCAGTTCAAAAGCATTCTAAAAAAGGAAACAAAGAACATCATAGAGTTCAGTTTACTATAGAATAAACCAAAGAACTATTCTGACAAAAATAGGGTTCCAAAATTTTGCAAACCTGAAACAGAATGAAGTGGATAAAGTTCATCCCGAGGTCTCAGCTTTAGGCCTGAAGAATATTCTGTTACGCCAGCATTCTCTGATGCCAACGTCGCTATTACATGTTGCAACTTTGCACCAACCAGAAGCACAAGCTACGAAAGGAGTATGAACATTCAACTATGATTCTTCCAAACCGACAAAAAAGAAACAGAAAGCTTTTAGTTCTTACAAATCCAGAAATAAAGATTTGATCCTGCAGTAACAACAAAGGAATACTTTTTAAGCCCCGGGGCGAGAGTAACACATTCAGAATTACAAATGTTTTTCTCAGTCAGAGCCATACCTTTGATGTTAAAGAGCATGAAGGCGACTACAAACCCCCCAAAGCGTACCACTGCGGAATATCGTAATGTAACACGAGTTTTTTGAGACCTGAATTAGTTCTTATGCTTTAATTGAAAACGAAAAATAGTTAATGTAACACGAGGGCTTTTCTCACCTTACTCCAACAATACGTTGGAACACTTCTTCAATAGAACGAATCATATAGCTGTGAAAATCGTATTTCAATGTGAGATGACGATTCTGCGCAGAAAACCCCCAAAACAAAAAGCATTAAAACACTCGAGATATGTTTATTTAGAAGATGAAAAAACTAATCTCACTTACATCTTCGGGAGAACTTATAGTTCGTTAAGGGTCACGAAAAGAAAAACCGAGTTTATCTAGAATTGAAGCATAAAGAATATACATAACTAAGAAAATCCACAAGGAATATACCAACACTGAGAGCAAATATTACTCAATCGAATGATAGGAACAAGACAAAGGAGTCTTCTAAGGAGACAGAACCTCATCATGGTGTACTTTTGCTTACCCTCACAACAGAAAATCTGGCATGGAGAAGATTTAGGTAAGAAAATCAGCATTAAAAATTGAGATCTGAACCTGAATTGAAACCAAATTTCTCTTGCGTTTCAGGAGATGAACCGATCCATCTCCTTGAGGAACCCATTCTCGAGTTTCTTCTTCGTTTCCGTTTTCTACTTTTGGATTTCTTCTTCATTGGCTCTCGGTTCGGGATTCGAAATAAATTTTTTAACAATTTTTCAACGGATGCCTGTTGCAATTTCTAACGGGCATGCGTTGGAAACCATTTTCTCCCCAATTTGTAATGGATACCCGGTGTCATTTCCCTCCAATTTTTAACGGATCCCCGTTGCCATTTCGCGCTAGTTTGCAATGGATGCCCGTTGAAAAATTTAAATTCTCGCTCTTTTTTCCAACGGGGTGGCAACGGACGCCTGTTGAAGAATTGTAACGAACTACCGTCACAATATTTTAACGGGTGTTTGTTGCAATTTTTCAACGGGCATCCGTCATAAGTATTTCAACGGGCATCCGTTACAAATTACCAACGGCGTCATCTGTTGGGTTTCCGTCACAAATTTGCAACGGATATTATCCGTTGGAACTCCGTTGGGAATCACAACGGATCTCGATTTGTAACACACGTTTCCCAACGGGCTCAGATCTATTGCCATCCATTGGGCATTGGTTTTTGCAACGGATTTTGCACGATTTCCAACGGATATGTCCGTTGGAAATCGCCTGTTTTTTTGTAGTGTCTAAATCAATTTCTTGGGCTCAAAACGAGACTATTAATCCATATAGGCCCGCGGAAAATAGGCTTGGGTCGGCACAAATTTGAACGTGCTTATAAATTTAGGCCCGTACCCTGACCAAAAGGGTTTTTGATGAGCTGGGGTCGGGCCACATGCCGATATTTTCAAACCGTGGTGTGGAAACGATGGGAGTAAGCAAAGCCATAATCTGGATCGACGAAGCAACGAGAAGAACGAAGCCAAGAGATGGACGAAGCAAAAAAATGGAATGAAGGTGATAAGATGAGGGATACTTTATTACTACTTATGAATTATAAATTTGGAAATCTCGATGACATGATCATCATGAATTGGAATAGGTCTTTGTGACATATCAACATTAATTGCAAATTTAAGATCTTTAGATATTATGAATATTATATTATGATTTATAAATTTTTGTTAGTTTATATATATTGTTGATTTTTTTATAAAATTTAAAATAATGTTTGTCTACTTCAATTTTAAAAAACAAAACAAAAATCATCTAATAGGGCTGGGCAAATAAGGAATATACGTATAAATATTAGTTTAGTACTTAAGGATAAGAATAGTTTGGATAACTAAGTTACTCTTTGTATTTATATTTGTTGAAAACTTATTTCTATGATTTGTATTTATCCCTCGGATATTCAAATTTTCGGTTTGATATGAATGATTCAAATATTTTTTCCACCCTACCAACTAATCCATCGCGACACAAGGCGTTGGTAGAACGTCCAACTAACTCTTAACAATTTTTACAACCCCTAATAAATCAACATGTTTGTTATGCGACAACTTTGTGAACACTTCTTACAACCTTATGTACCAGTGTCCCTACATATGCTCATTGTTGGTCTGAGGGTTGCAAAAGAACTTAATGCATCTTCTATGGAGATTATTATCCATATAACTCACATTATTTAGATCTTTGATTCTTCATTTGAGCAAGAGACTTTGCTTCCAATTTTGTTTCCCACGACTCTCTCTACTTTCTACCTAAAGAAATCTGTCATTTTCTTCTCGATGGCAATGAGGATGATCTTGAAAGTGATTGTGCTGCTTCTATTTGTAGCTCTGTACAACCTGTGTAAGAAATGGAGGCGCATGGTCTCAAGAGGGGCGTACCAACTCTACCAATGCATACAATGGCAGAGTGCATTAACTGCATAGAAATTGTCAAGCAAATTTACGAAAAATAGGCAATATCTCATTCAGTTATTCACAAAAATGTAAGGACGAGATCGAGATAAAAGCTTAGATGTATTATTACCCCCAGATAAATCACCACTAGACAAGTAGATGATTCCTAAGGAAGCAAGAGGTACTCGAATTGCCACTGAAGAGTTCATTACAAATGGATTGTGAATTTGATCAAGGTATTTCTAGGCGTCAAAGACGAAAATTACCCAAAACCAGAAGAAAGTAGCCAGTTCAAAAGCATTCTACAAAAGGAAACAAAAGAACATCATAGAGTTCATGTTATTATGGAATTAACCAATGAACTAATATGACAAAAATAGGGTTTCAAAATTATGCAACCTGAAACAAAATGAAGAGGATAAATTTCGTATGAGGTCTCAGCTTTAGGCCCGAAGAATGTTTAGTTACCGCAGCATTCTTCAATGCAAATGTCACTATTACATTTTGCAACTTTTCAGCGACCAGAAGAACAAGCTACGAAAGAAGTATGAACATTCAGCAGCGATTCTTCCAAATCGAAAAAAGGAAACATAAAGCTTTTAGTTCTTAAAGCTATAATTATGACTGCAATCTAGAAACAAAGATTTGATCTTGTAGTAATAAGAACAAAGGCAATACCTTTTTCTAGCAAGCATCCTCCGATTATATTTCAATATGCTAGGAAGAAGAAGAGAACTAGAGAAAAGGAGATATTAAAAAATATACAAATAGTATGATATAATGTATACTTCGATATATGTGTGGGCAAATAACTAGACTATATATCACAAAATGCACTACATATTTCAAAAATAATGGGAGAAGGAAAATTATAAAATATTAAAGATTTATTAATATTAACTATATATATATATATGTGTATATATATATATGAAAAAACAAGACATATAAGTTAAACTAAAATACCAATAAATATAATATAATTTATAAAAATACTAATAATTATAAGATGATATAAATAAATTAATATTAGGCTAAATGGTCTAAAAATACTCCAAAAATGTAATATATCTAAACATTTCATGAACTCATACATTATCTTCAAACCTCGAAATACCTACTGATGTTTTCAATCCCTTTATGCCATGGAGGGTTGACACACCATCAAACATCCATTAAATTTGCGTTGACATAGCACCCAAAAACCATTTTTTGCAAACATTGAGGATGATATGGCATCAAACATTGAGGATTAGATTATTCGAATTGGGTTACGTGGTTTGTTTATTTATAATTTTAAGACAATAAAATTGTATTTTGAAATGTATCATAGAATGATATAAGATAAAATATTTTTATGATAAATCTAACCACCATTGATAAAGAAATATTACTTTTATTAATATTGGTTGATAAATTATTTTAAAAATGGTAGCTAATATTTTGTAATTCGTTATGATGATAAGAGACATTTTTCATAGTATTGCATTATCAATTAGTTTAAATGGTACATGAATGAGATGAATTATCTTTCCTTCTTAAATCCAAAATTTTGTTCTATAAAGATAACTAATATCAAAATAAAAAGATAATTTAATATGCTATATGACAAAAGATGTCTATAAAACATACAATTTTGTAACCGAAAAATTCAATCTTTCAACTGAATTGAACTAAAATGTGATGTTTATTAATTCACATCCAATACAAAAATTAAATATTATTGTTCCTAATGTTTGAGCTGCGAAAAAATTGATTGGGAGTATTTTCTCAGATGAGATCACACTTCCTTCTGAAAAAGAGACGAAATGCGTTAAAACCTTCGATGCAAGATTCGAAACTCATAGATCCCTAAACAATAAAATCATCAAATGAGCAAACCACAAACAAAAATCTCATCTTCACTCATTAATAATAGATCGTTCATTGTGCGGGTTTCAAACTAGTAACTACAAAAAAACAAGTGAATATCAACAGACTGATCAATGAATCCGTTCGTTGATAAATATATCAAAGGATTTCACAGATAACACAAAATTATCAACGAGAATCAATCCGTTGACATATGTTGGATTTTCCAGCAGCTTTTCAAGAGACACTATTTGTTGATATTGATTAGTGAATCTGTTGAAAGCATGTTGGAAAACCGTTAAATTGTTTCAACAGATGACCATTTTTCGTTCCAATGGATGTCTGTAGAAAATTCCAACGAATGTCCATTGGTAATTTAAAAATTTTGATATGACCATTGGAAAAAAATCTACCATTGGATTTCAACGGGTATCCGTTGAAATTTTCAAAATTTATACACCAACTCGAGTTTTGTAGCATCAAACCATTAAACAAAAAATTAGTTTCAAAAAATATATTCTCCTTCAAATAGAGATATATAAATATTGAGAAAGTAGATATATGGAAGAAAAGATTCTATATCCGAAGAAGTTATGCGAGAATTCTTACACGAATTGGAGTTTTGCGTCAATGCAATTTTGTGTCTAGAACGCATTATGTCCCTTCAAAACATGCAAAAGAATTATCAATCAAAGTCAAGGAATTTTTTTGCAAACAAATTTACAAGGTAGGTTTCTTGAGAATTACAAAATTTGGTTTTTTTACGGCGAAGATTGTGGTGTTAGAGATAAAGTACAAGAAGCACAAGCAACGAAAAGAAATGATGAGATTTATTAAGAAAGAATGATGACCAATCTATATGTGGAAATGGTGTTAGATGCTTTGCCTTGAGTTGTTGAGCAAACGCATGAAGAGACGTCGAACAATGAGGCACGTAGATTTTTCAACCTATCGGATGCGACGTAAAAACCTATATATGAGGGTTATCATTAACGTCAATCTCGTTTATCCTTATCATTTAAATTGATGAGTCTAAAACCATACTAAAATGTAGTTGAAAATTACATCGATTCATTTGGTTAAACCATGCCGGTAATCAAGCTTCTGAGATATGTAATGAAACAAAAAATGATTTAAAGGATTTGAGAATGACACATGAAAAGATTGATGTTTTTAGTAATAATTTCATGTTGTTTTGAGGATGAGATTAATACCTTTTACAGTGTAAATTTTGGTGCAAGTGGATTTTGTCCAAAAAAACCGTATTCACAGAAATATGAGTGTACAAAAAGATGTTGTATATACCTGTAATAAACAACTTCAGAAGGTTATATGAATAAAAAAACCACAGCAAAAATGAGATGGCACGCAGAACATTCAACGGATGAAGGAATAATACAACATCGATCAAAAGGTAAGGCTTGAAAGGATTTCAATGAAATATTTCTCGAGCTTGCGTATGAACGAGAAATCTTCATCTTTGGTTGTGCAACGATAGTTTTAGTCCATATGGATTAATCAGAACTCAATATTATCTATCTCATGTGATTTTGTCTTCGTATAGTTCACCTCCAGAGATGTGTCTGAATAGAGAAGTTATGTTTCTGAAATTGCTTATTATAGGACCAGAATATCCAAAGAAACGTTTCGATGTATTCTTGCAAGCCCTTAATTCATTAGTTAAGAGATATTGGGAAAATTAATTTGTTGAATATGACGTAAATACGAATAAAAATTACTTGATTTTTTTCAAAGCTTTTCACCATTTTTATTCCACAACATTTGTTGTAAATAAGATAATATGAGTAATATGACATTATAAATTACAAATATTTGTATAAAATTTCAAAACAACATATATATATATATTAAGTTTGTGTAGACATTAAATAAATATTCATCAATTATATTCATCTCACATATATATGTATTAAATAGTATTAACAACGTGTAAATAACATAAGTTTTTTACTAATGTTATGTACAACTATTTAATTATTATGACATCTAAAAGCCTTTTGGTATATAATATGTGAATCTTCAAAAGTAATTTGAAGAACTAAGAACAAAAGAGATAGAAAGAGATAAATTAAAAGAGAAATCTTATGACCTTTATTATTCTTGGATGATTAGAATTGAAGGGGTACACTCTCTTTATATAGAGATGAATGATTCAAGAATCCAAGACCCAAGATCCAAGAACAAAGATTAATGCAATCTTGTTGTTGGTAGAAACGATTCTTGGATTTCTTGTAGAGAATGAAGTGAGCATTTGGACTTATACTCCCCTTCAAACTGATGTCCGGCGGAACGTCGACATTCAGTTTGCTTTGTAGCTCCATTGTTGAATTCGTACCAACAACATGGTTGAAGACTTCTTTAGAAAGAGTATCGATGATCCATGACATGATACGCTGGCCCGTTTGTAACCACGAGTCATGTACGGGTTTCGGAATATCCGTTGAGATGTCATTCAAATGTTTGTGAAGACGCTTGTATTGAAACTTCATTCTTGATTTCTTGAATGAATCCCAGCAATTGCGGTTGATTTGCCGCCATTGTTCAAGATTGAAACTGAATGATTGTTGTATAAACTTCTTGAATCCTCTTGGATTGATAATATTTTGTGGTTCTTTTCCACAAGATGAAGAATTGTTGTATAAACTTCTTGAATCCTCTTGGATTGATAATATTTTGTGGTTCTTTTCCACAAGATGAAGAATTGTTGTATAAACTTCTTGAATCCTCTTGGATTGATGATATTTTGTGGTTCTTTTCCACAAGATACTGCCATTCACAGAAAAAAAATGCTCGAACTTGAACTTCTTTGGATTTGGGCAAATGTGAGAGATTCTACAATTTCTGCCTCGTCATTGGAAAGATAAAAAATCACCGAAGAGAACCCATGAGGGTTTAGTAAGGAGATCGGCGAAAATGATGAATGAACGGACCCGTGAGGATTTAGCAAGCTCTGATACCATGTGAATCTTCAAAAGTAATTTGAAGAACTAAGAACGAAAGAGATAGAAAGAGATAAATTAAAAGAGAAATCTTATGACCTTTATTATTCTTGGATGATTAGAATTGAAGGGTACACTCTCTTTATATAGAGATGAATGATTCAAGAATCCAAGACCCAAGATCCAAGAACAAAGATTAATGCAATCTTGTTCTTGGTAGAAACGATTCTTGGATTTCTTGTAGAGAGTGAAGTGAGAATTTGGACTTATATAATATACAATTTATCTTTATATTTCCAAACATAAAGAAGAAATATATTATAAAAAACCATAGAAAAATTTATCAGTCTATTAATATCACTAATTCTCATGTCATTAAAATAAATATTTAGGAAATTTCTTAAAAGACCTACAACTTTAGCACTTATTACCATTTTACTTATAATTATTTTATAATATTAACGTCATTAGTTTTATTTACATCTATAAAATGATATTAATATTTTTTATACATCATAAATATTTAGTTTTATTGGAATAAAAATTAGTTTTTTTTCAAAAATTGATATATTGGTATTCCAAAATATTTGCTCCTATCAAAATAGCATTGATAATACGACATTATGATTTATAAATATTTGTATCAATTTGAAGAAATATATATGAAGCTTCATGTATTAAAATTTTCTTGAACGATTAAATAATATATAATATATTTTTTTGTTGGATTAGTGTTTTGTACAACTATTTAAATAATCATCACGTCTAAAAATGTTGTTATATAAAATATTAATTATTTTAATAAAACATATAACATAAAAATTGCATTACTTTTTTAATTATTTTTATTTTTAAAAAATATAAAAATAGTATGATATAATGTATACTTTGATATATGTGTGGGTAAATATCTAGACTATATTTGATAAGAGACATTTTTCATAGAATTGCATTATCAGTTTAAATGGTACATGAATGACATGAATCATCAAAATTGATGAGTATGAAAACATACTAAAATATAGTCGAAAATTACATCGATTCATTAGGCTAAACCATGCCGGTAATCAAGCTTCTGAGATATATAATGAAACAAATAATGATTTAAAGGATTTGTGAATGAAACATGAAAATATTGATGTTTTTTAAATAATTTAATGTTGTTTTGAGAGGAGATAAATACCTTTAGAATTTAAATTTTGGTGCAAGTGGATTTTGTCCAAAAAACCATCTTTACGGAAATATGTAGTGTACAAAAAGATGTATATGTCTGTAGTAAACATCTTGATAAGGTTATATGAATACAAAACCACAGCAAGATTGAGATGACACGCAGGATACTCGACGGATGAAGGGATAACACAACATCAATCGAAAGGTAAGGCTTGGAAGGATTTCAACGAAATATTGCTTGAGTTTGCGTATGAAACGAGAAATCCTCATCTTTGGCTTTGCACCGATGGTTTTAGTCCATATGGATAAATTGGAACTCAAAATTATCTATCTCATGTGATTTTGTCTCCGTATAGTTTACCTCCCGAGATTCGTCTGAAAAGAGAACTTATGTTTCTGAAATTGCTTATTCCATAACCAAAACATCCAAAGAAATGTTTTGATGTATTCTTGCAGCCTTTAATTCATTAATTAAGAGATTTGTAGAAAATTAAATTGTTGAATATGACGTAAGTACAAAGAAAAACTTCACATTAAAAGCGGTGTTATTGTGGACAATTAGCGATTTTCCTGCCCACAGAATGTTATTTGGATGGAGCACGCACAAGAGACTAGCATGTCTATACTGTATAGAGGATATAGTTTTGTTTCATCTAGTACATGGGAAAAACCATTTTGGTTTGATTGTCATTGAAGATTTGTTCCCCGTGGACATAAATTCAGAACAGATAAGAAACGTTGTCTAAAGAAAATGGTACATGAGAAGATGAAATACTTACAAGAATAGGTGGAATATGGAGGAGATCGGGGGCATCCAAAACCACAAGGCCAAGGTGAATGGCATAAATGGTATAAACGTAGTATTTTTTGGAAACTACCAAATTGTAAATCACTCATATTGCATCATAATTCAGATGTTATGTATATTGAAAAAAAACTTTTTCGATTACATCGTCAATACTGTTCTGAATGTGACGAGAAAAACAAAGCATAACATACAATAAATGAAAAATTTGAAGACAATATGTGGAAGGCTTGAGTTAGAGTTACGCGATAGAAAGACACATATCCCAATATTAAGATTGGTTGGCCCTGTGAAAACAACATTATTGAGGTAGTTAAAAGAAGACGCTAAATTTCCATATGGATATGCATCAAACAGTGCTTGTTGTGTGGATATTTTGGGTTCAAGGCTCATTCGGTTGTAAAGTCACGATTATCACATTTTCATGCAATGACTCATTCAAATGTGTTTGCGGTGCTATTACCACAGAATGTGCACAGCGTGTTATGCAGAATTAACATATTATTTAGAGATATATGTTCAAAAAATGTAAAATGAAATGACTTAGAGTTATTGACAAATAATATCTCTAAAGTATTATACTCTTTGGAAATAGTCTTTTTGCCTTCGTTCTTTGATGTCATGGAACATTTGTCAATACATTTACCGTACGAAACATAAAAAATCAGAAGAAGATCACACAAACTATTTATATCAATATAATCCTCAGCTTGGTGTAATTCTTGATATTCTTACACCAATTGGACATACAAGAGGAAAATTAGAGAAGTATTGGCTAACACCATAGGGTATAATCATTGCCACACATATATGTTATTAAATTGTCAAACGTTATGACCTCTCGAAAGGTAAAAAATGATGAAAATTGATCTTTTAATATATTACACACACACACACACACATATATATATATATACATATGTGTGTGTGTGTGTGTGTTAAGACTCTTCATTACAGGATCTTTGATGAAGAAGTAATGAGTATATATTCTCGTTTAAGCGAAGATGAACTCAAAAAAAATGAAAATTCAAAATTATTCCTCGTGTTGCGAGATTATGTAAGTACACGTAGTTTCATATATTTTATAAATAATCATTTTTTATATTATATAGGTTAAGGATTGTGATGATAGACATCTTACTTGGTTAAAAGATTTGGCTAACGGACATCCATTGGAATATGTAATGATGATCTAGATGATGATAATGACGAATATCCGCAAATTATATGACTATTAATATTGTATTTGTATTCGACGTATATCCAGATTTACTATTCATATTCGTATTCCTAAATAAGGATATTTATAAATAAAAATATTTGTAACTATGAATATCTATATCCGTATCCGAACATAAATTTTTTTAAAGTAAAAAAAATATAAAAAGAAATATTTCAATGAAAAAACCGATAATTATCAAATATAATTTATAACTAAATTTCAAATCACACAAAAACACAAAAATATATAATATAAATGAAACGACCAAATCTTCACATCTATCTCTACACTAGTCATCTAAATTTAGGTTTATCGATGACTTTACTAGCGTCACCAATCCATCTAAAACAATGAAACAAATTGTTAAATTTTCAAATGAAACATCAAATATATTATATATTAAAATAAAACGCGCATAAAAGTTATATACTTACTGAGTTTTGTTTTTTCGATATCTTGCAATGTCCCCCTAACATTATCCAATCCATCTGAATTATGAATCCACTTTTTAGTATAAATTAAAGTTTTAACCATATTAGGATTCAGACAAATACAAACTAATCACATAACCTCTCGTACTAAAAAACGAATCTTAGCAATTGTGAATGTCATAATAACCAAAATATCTATTGTCATCAAAGAAAGCGTTCTCTATTCGGAACCCGTAGTCTTCCACCAATACAAAATATAAAAATCCCTAACATCATCTTCACATTATTATAACAAATATGTCTGCATTTCCTTTTTCACAACCCCAACTCCTTGATTTTTACGTTTCAAATAATCTTGAAACAACCAACCATCAAGACCATCCATGCTAGTAGAGCTCAACACTTCACTCCCATTTTATTCGTTTGTTTCAATATAATTCTTGGGCTCAAAACGAGACTATTAAACCGCATAGGCCCGCGAAAAACAAGCTCGGGCCGACACGAATTTGAACGTGCTTATAAATTTAGGCTCGTGGCTCGGCTAGAAGCGTTTTTTATGAGCTTTTGGATATTTTCAAACCGTGGTGTGGAAACGATGGGAGTAAGCAAAGGCATAATCTGGATTAACGAAGCAAAGAGAAGATCGAAGCCAAGAGATGAACGAAGCAAAGAGTGTGACGAATGATCATCATGAATTGGAATAGGGTCTTTATGACATATCAACATTAATTGCAAATTGAACAGAAAGGTCGAGTGAGTAATTGAACGATAAGGATAAGACCTTTAAATATTATGAATATTATAATTATGATTTTATATTTTTTTTCTTATTTTATATATCGTTGATTTTTTTATATAAATTTGAAAACCATGTTTGTGTACTTCGATTTTAAAAAACAAAAAATCGTCTAATAGGACTAGACAAATAAATAATATACGTAAAAAAAATTATTACTTTAGTACTTAGGGACAAAAATAGTTCGAATAACAGAGTTACTATTCGTATTTATATTTGTTGAAAAACTGATTTCTACTATTTTTATTTATCTCTCGAATATTCAAATTTTCGGATGATACGAATGATTCGAATATTTTGTCCACCTCTCATCTAGACACAAGGCGTTGATAGAACGTCCAACAAACTCCTACCGCATTTTACAGCCCTTGATAAATCAACATGTTTGTTATGGATTTTGTAGAATCATTTTGGAAAGTTTTATATATCTTTAGCTTTTGAGATAAAGGGTTAAAGGAGATTTTTACAAGATAATGTTGCTAAAAACATCAATCCTTATCACTTTAATATCTTAATCGATATCATTATTGATTTTATTTTTATCAATTGATAGAGATCAAAATTCTCTAATATAAGTCAAAAAAAAAGAAAAAGAGAAAGGGTTCGAGAAGAGAACGTGTGATAGTGTTAGAGAGTGTGAGAGTGTTGTGTTTTTGGATACATGACAACTTTGTGAACACTTCATACAACCTTATGTGCCGGTGTCCCTACATATGCTCATTGTTGGTCTGAGAGTTACAGAAGAACTTACTGTTTCTTCCATGGAGATTATTATCCATATAACTCACATTCCGCTGATCCTTGATTCTTCATTCGAGCAAGAGACTTGGCTTCCAATTTTGTTTCCCACGACTCTCTCTACTTTCTACCTAAAGAAATCTGTCATTTTCTTCTCGATGGCAATGAGGGTGATCTTGAAAGTGATTGTGCTGCTTCTATTTGTAGCTCTGTACAACCTGTGTAAGAAATGGAGGCGCATGGTCTCAAGAGGGGCGTACCAACTCTACCAATGCATACAATGGCAGAGTGCATTAACTGCATAGAAATTGTCAAGCAAATTTACGAAAAACAGACAGTATCTCATTTAGTTATGCACAAAAATGTAAGGACGAGATCGAGATAAAAGCTTAGATGTATTATTACCCCCATATAAATCGTCAGTAGACAAGTAGATGATTCCTAAGGAAGCAAGAGGTACTCGAATTGCCACTGAAGAGTTCATTACAAATGGGAGTTTCATTTCCTTGAAATATACCATCGGTGGCTGAACATCCGGAATAACTTGTGAGGAAACCACTTTTCCCCTGTGATGACCACCTCGAGTGACGGCATGAACCTGAGATAGCTCCACTACCCATAAACTTGTCTCATTCGACTTTTTGTTGTACAAAAGGAAACAAAGAACATCATAGTGTTCAGTTTATTATCGAATAAACCAATTAACTATTCTGACAAAAATAGGGTTCCGAAATTATGCAAACCTGAACCAGAAAAGTTTATCCCTAGGTCTCAGCTTTATGCCTGAAGAATATTCTGTTATGCCAGCATTCTCCAATGCCAACGTTGCTATTACATGTTGCAAACCGGAAAAAAAAGAAACAAAAAGCTTTTAGTTCTTACAGTTATAGGTATGATTGCAATCCAGAAATAAAGATTTGATCCTGCAGTAACAACAAAAGAATACTTTTTAAGCCCCGCGGGCGAGAGTAACACATTCAGAATTACAAATGTTTTTATCAGTCAGAGCCATACCTTTGATGTTAAAGAGCATGAAGGCGACTACAAAACCCCAAAGCGTACCACTGCGGAATATCGTAATGTAACACGAGTTTTTGAGACCTGAATTAGTTCTTATGCTTCGATTGAAAACGACAAATAGTTAATGTGACAATACGTTGGAACTCTTCTTCCATAGAACGAATCATATAGCTGTGAAGATCGTATTTCAATGTGAGATGATGATTCTGCGCAGAAAACCCCAAATCAAAAAGCGTTAAAACACTCGAGATATGTTTAGAAGATGAAAAAACTAATCTCACTTACATCTTCGGGAGAACTTATAGTTCGTTAAGGGTCACAACAAGAACAACAGAGTTTCTCTAGAATTGAAGCATAAAGAATACACATAACTAAGCAAAACCCACAAGGAATATACCAACACTGAGAACAAATATTACTACATACAGAGCATTACGCACCAGGATGAATCCCTTTCGAAGTGTTAGGTAGTCAGAACGAACAACTGATCGTCGAAATTGTGGGGAAAAAACATGTCTGCAAGCATAAACCTCAGACAGCTCAAGATTAGAGGAATCTGAAACATGTGAGTTCTCCATAAAACAGACAGGCAAATTGCCTTTTTGAAAGAACGAAAGCTAGCTCCACGAACCTAAGAGACGTGAAAGAACTAATCATCTTTTTTGTTTGATCCCTCACTAATTACGCAGACATTCACGACAAAATATCCTCTTCTGGGTTTTAATCATGATTATGTAATCCATGCATTGGAAGAAGATGAAAACCTACCACCCATATAAGCAATCTATTCTTGGCCATAGGAGCTGATGTATGATGCCGAACAAAAGTGGTTTGCCCCCGGAATACCTTTTCACGTGTGACCTCTGCCACAACAGCAAATGATGAACATTATTCCCGAATATTCAAAACCATGATCTTTTAACTCTAATCCAAGCTTTGGAATGGGTAATGGTTTAGATGCAGCAGCATAGGCTACACATGCTTACTTTTACAAAGGCAGAGTTTAATAATAAAAAAGGATTTCACTCGCAAAATAGATGAATATACTTCGCGAATGCCCTTAGTATGGATGGAGTCTATCTTACCACTCACCGATCAATGCACCATGACGATCCATATGAGCTTCATCTTCCCACACCCTCCAACTATGAATCTGGACAAACAGGCATTCCAATTAACAGAGTGAATTAGGATCTTTCCAAGGCGTATGTCGGAAGAAAATGAAAATTCAGACACCTAATGACAGGAACAAGACAAAGGAGTCTTCCAAGGAGACAGAACCTCATCATGGTGTACTTTTGCTTACCCTCACAACGGAAAATCTGGCATGGAGAAGATTTAGGTAAGAAAATCAGCATTAAAAATTGAGATCTGAACCTGAATTGAAACCAAATTTCTCTTGCGTTTCAGGAGATGAACCGATCCGTCTCCTTGAGGAACCCATTCTCGAGTTTCTTCTTCGTTTCCGTTTTCTGCTTTTGGATTTCTTCTTCATTGGCTCTCGGTTCTGGAGCAAGTCCACATTCCGAATCCGGGTGGGAAATTTCGTTTGCTCCCAGCCGGCGGGGAGGAGTCCTTCTGTTGATGGCGGAATGATTCCGCAAATGGGCGATTCTTTTCTATGTTCAAAACAACAGAAAGAATAACCATGAGAATCGACAGTTACCTTGATCGCGCAACAGGGCATCCTACATCATTCCGACCACCAAAACCAAATTGACTCCGACATATGTAATTAAAAAAGAAAAACGAAGAGAGAGAAACAAAAACAAGATTCTCGGTTCCGACATTCTGGATTCCAGAATCCAGGCTTACTTAATTAGGGTTTTGGTTATTTATCCAAATAATAATAATAATAATAATAATAATTTAATTTCAAATTCAGCTAAAAATTAAAAATCTTCTTTGGAAAAAATATTTCCTTTTTTCCTGGGTACCCATATGTTTATATATATACAGGAGCTGATCAGTCCACCGCCACAAATCTCTCTCCTCATACAACGGTACCAAGATTCAAGATTCATTCTTCTTCTTCTTCTCAGACAACGGTACAGTACCATGGTTTCTTCTTCTTCTTCTTCCAAAGCAGACACAAAGAAAAACACCATGTTTTCTTCTTCTTTTTCTTCCAAAGCACGCACAAAGAAAAACACTGTGTTCCAACGGAGACAACACACTGTCATGAAAAAGGCCTACGAACTCTCAACTCTTTGCGACATCCAAGTCGCAGTCATCTGTTACGGACCAAACGGAGACATTCAAACATGGCCGGAGGATGTTTCCAAGGTGAGAGAGATTGCCAAAAATTACAAGGCAAACGAGATGGGTAAACCAAGGAAATCCCTTACCGTTGAAGAGTTTCTAGGGAAAACCAAGCCAGAAGGCCAGAAGAAGCGGAGAAGGGTCGACATTGAAGCCGATAGACTTGATGGGTCCTCCGCCGAGGAATTAACGGACTTTCTGGGTTTCCTCGATCGGAAGTTGGAGACTTTGCAGGAACGCCTTCGATTTCTCGATAACCAAAAGCGTAGCTCCAAAGGATCGTCCGATACTGGCCGTGATCGATGCAGCCATCTTTCCAGCAACCAACAAATTGTTGACCCTCCGCTTCTCTCCGATTCCGCCCAATCTGATCTTTCATTGGTCCGATTCGAACCACAAATGGCGGGATCTGAATATCTCCAAGGATGTTCCTTGCCTTCCACGGATATTTCGGACCAGAGATTCGCATCCATCGACTGTGTCGACTACGCCTGTACCACGAGTAGTTCAGGGACGAATTACCAGAATCTCTCACCGAACAACGCGAATGGAGATCGGTCCTACTGTTCGGAATTTCCGACGATCGGTCAAATCAACAGCTACGACGACGATGATCTCATCATGATCATTGGAGGAGATTACTCAAACTATTTTGCGCCGCCAGCATACGGAGAATCTCTGTTTCATAAAGCGAACGATGCTCTCATGATGAACAGCTACGGCATCGTCGATCAACAATTTCCATTTCCGCAGACAACATCTAGGGTTTAGGATAGATTTCTGAAAGATTACTTCGGTTACATATGAATTTGTATATTCTCCAAGGGTTTTTCTCATAGCAATTGATCGTTAAATACATACATACATACAGTGGTTTGTTTTTTCCTTTACATTCTATTTATCTGATACCTTTTCTCATCTTAACATTAACGAATTTTATGAAATTTTAGACATAATAATTCTTTTATATTATTCACAAATCATACAATTTCACAATGAAATAAAACTCACAATGGACTGTGTATGTAAATACATCAAATCCAGGTTATATACATGAAATCCAGGTTATATATTTGCATTTACATATTTTTATGTACATATTATATATAATCCAACTATATATTAAATAATTCCGGATAATCTTCTTTATTTTTATAAATAATTAAAATTTATTAATTTTAATATTTACAATTGTATATATATATATATATATATAAAGAAAGGAAAATGATAAACCATACATTGATTTTGATTATAAAGTAGGTAAAAAAAATACCATTATTAAAATATTCGTATTTTACCAAATAAAAATTACTTGATTTGTTTTTTTTTTCAAAATTTGATATATTTTTTTTATTTTTCAAAATAAACAAAATAATATGAGTAATATGATATTATAAATTATAAATATTTGTATAAATTTGAATAATATGATCAATACATGATTATATATGTTCATTCACATATTTTTTATATATAATATTATATATAATCCAATTATATGTCGATGTCTCTACACGATGAAAATAGCATAAATTATCGTAATATATATTAAATGATTCCGATAAATTTTTAGTTTTTATAAAAAATAATTAAAATTTATCAACTTTAATATTTATAATTTTAACAAAGAAGGAAAAATGATAAAACAATATACATTGGTTATAACCTATGTTAGAAAAATAATCAACTAGTTTTCATGTCTTTAAAAAACATCAACTTTTATTTTATATATAATTTTATATGGTTTTAATGATATTAGTTTTATTTAAATCTATATAGTGAAATTACTATTTTTATTATATTATTAAAATATGTCTTTTACCGAATAAAAGTTATTTGATTTGTTTTTCTAAAAAGTTTGATATAATTTTTCACCATTATTATTTCAGAACATTCGCTGTAAATAAAATAATATGGGTAATATAACATTATAAATTACAAATATTTGTATAAATTTGAAAATAATATATATGTATATATTAAATTTGTGTAGACATTAATTAAATATTCAATATTAAATAGTAACAAGTGTAAATAATATAACTTTTTTTTACTAATGTTATGTACAACTATTTATTTATTATGATATCTAAAAGCCTTATGGTATATAATATAAAATAAAAACATTGTATTTCCAAACTTAAAGAAGAAATATATTACGAAAAACATAAAAAAATTTATCAATCTATTAATATTACTGATTTTCATATCATTAAAATAAATGTTTAGAAAATTTATTAAAAGATCTACAACTTTAGCAATTATTACAATTTTACTTATAATTCTTTTATAATATGAACGTCAGTAGTTTTATTTATATCTACATAATGATACTAATATTTTTTTATTATATCATTAATCTTTAGTTTTTTTTTTCAAAAGTTGATATATTTTTATTCCAAAATATTTGCTCCTAACAAACTAGCATGGATAATACGACATTATTATTTATAAATATTCGTATAAAAGTTAATATTAACTTTATATATATATATATATATATGAAAAACAAGACATATAAGTTAAATTAAAATAGCAATAAATATAATATAATTTAAAAAATACTAAAAATTATAAGATGATATAAATAAATTAATATTAGGCTAAATGGTCTAAAAACACTTCAACAATGTAATATATCTAAACTGTCATGAACTCATACATTACCTCGAAATACCTAGTGATATTTTCAACCCCTTTATGCCATTGAGAATTGATGCACCATCAAAAATCCGTTAAATTTGCGTTGACATAGCGCCCGAAAACCATTTTTCGCAAACATTGAGGATGATATGTCTGCATTTCCAATTTCACAACGTCATAATAACCAAAATATCTATTGTCATCAAAGAAAGCGTTCTATATTCAGAACCCATAGTCTTCCACCAATACAAAATATAAAATTCCTAACAACTTCTTTACATTATTATAACAAATATGTATGCATTTCCAATTTCACAGCCACAACTCCTTGATTTTTACGTTTCAAATAATCTTGAAGCAACCAATCATCAAGACCATCCATGCTAGTAGAGCTCAACACTTCACTCCCATTTTGTTCATTTCTTTCACTACAAAAAACATGCCATTTTCAACAGACGGGGCAACAGATCCGTCTGTTGATGACAAATGGCAAAGGATTGCAACAGATATACGAGACTTCCAATGGCATACATCCGTTGCAATCTGTCCAAATCTTCAACGGGCGTTTAACGGATATCGTCCGTTGCCCCCTTTCGTTGCAATCCGTCGCAACTTTTAACGGAATGTTAACGGATAACTTCCATTGCCGCCGTCCGTTGGACACCGTTATAACACCGAAAAAATAGTCCAACGGGCATCCATTGCAAATTGTAATGGATGCTCATTGGAAATTGTAACGGATGTCCGTTGAAATTTTTAATTTCGAGGTTTACAGGTGAAAATAAATTCACGTGAACTTGCAACAGTCATCCGTTGAGGTTTTCAATGGACGTCCGTTGCAAATTAAACTATTTAATGATAACAATCAAGGTTTTAGCATCAAACCATTAACAACAAATATATTTTCAACAAAATGTCGTCTTCTTCAAATAGAGATATATATAGATCGAGAGAGTTGATGTATAGAAGAAAAGATCCTATAACCTAAGAGATTACGCAAGAATTCTTACAAGGATTATATCAATTCATGAGTTTTGCATCAATGCAACCTTTGTGTCAAGAACGCAGGACAATGTTATGTCCATGCAAAAGATGGAAAAACATGAAGTATCGAAGTCAGAAAATTTTTTGCAAACATCTTTACAAGGTGGGTTTCGTTGAGAATTACGAAATTTGGTCTTTTCACGGTGAAAATTGCAGCGTTAGATATATTGTGCAAGAAAACAAGTAGAATGAAATGAAGAAGTTATTTATGAAGCATCAACGAACAATCCATATGTGGAAATGGTGTCAAATGCTTTTTCTGGAGTTTTTAATGAACAAACGCATGAAGAGATATCGAACATCGATACACGCCGATTCTTCAACCTATTGGATTCGGCGAATTAGCCTATATATGAAGGTTACCGTGAAGGCCAGACTCGCTTATCTTTATCTTCAAGATTGATGAGTATAAAAACAGACTACAATGTTGCTAAAAATTGCATGGATTCATTTTGCAAAACCATGCATCAATATTTATCGGAAAATAATCAAGCTCCCGAGACATACTACAAAACAAAGAATATGTTAAAAGATTTGGGAATGCCACATGAGAAAATTGATACTTGTAGAAATAGTTGCATGTCGTTTTGTGGAAATGATAAAGACTTGATGAAATGTAAGTTTTGCGGTGCAAGCAGATTTCAGCCAAAAACAATCTTCACGTAAATATGTACCACCCAAGAAAATGTTCTATATGCCTATATCAAATAGGTTGAGAAGATTATTTGAATCGAAAAAAACCCGTTGCGACAATGAGATGGCACACATAACACTCGACGACCGAAGGTAGAATGCAACATCCATCGAATGGTAAGGCTTGGAAAGATTTCAATGAAATATTTCCCGAGTTCGCATATGAAACGAGAAATGTTTATCTTTGCATGTGCACCGATGGTTTTAGTCCATATGGATAATCTAGAAGTCAATATTCTTTATGGTCGGTGATTTTGTCTCCGTATAATTTGCCTCCCGAGATGTGTTTGAAAAGAGAGGTAATGTTTCTGGCGTTGTTGATTCCAGGACTAGAACATCCAAAGAAAAGTTTCTATGTCTTTTTGAAGCCCTTAATTCATGAATTAAGACATTTGTGAAACGAAGGAATTCTTGCTTATGACGTTAGTATGAAGAAAATTTTCACATTGAAAGCGGTATTGTTGTGGACAATGAGCGACTTTAACTTATATGTCTTGTTTTTCATATATATATACTCGCGGCTACACGTTCCACACGTACGAACACGGAAAACATAGAAGCACATACAATTATGGTGTTTGCGTTAATAGTGAAATAGAGGGTGATAACTTCTATGAAATTTTGCACCAAATTTTACAAGTGGAATATCTCAATCTCGTTGGGTTGAAGGTAATGCTTTTTAAATGTCAGTGGTTTGACCCAACCGTAGGACGTGGAATACGAAAAAACCGATGGGAAAGAATTGACATCAATCCGGCACGACAATATAGTAAGTATGAACCATTCATCATAATAGATCAAGCAGATCAAGTATGTTATGTGCAATATCCAACAACATTGAAACATCGAAGAGAGAAAATGTGGGTCATAGTACAGATCAAGCCACGAGGAATCATAAGCTCAGATGATAAACAAGATCCGTTGCAACCCGATCATCTGCAACCAATTCGTTTAATTGATACAGAAAATCGCGAGGAGATTCTCGAAGAACGGACACAGACAGAGAATTCATACGCGATTATGAAGATGTTGAACCGGAAGATGCTGAAGATGAAAACAACGATGAATTCAATGAACAATCAAAGGAAGACTCGGCAATCGATGAATCTACTGAAGAAGAAATGTAAATACAATAATGTGTAATGTAAATGATGTGTAATGTAGATTATTTGTAATCGAACAATCGAAATGTAAATACAATTGAAGAATATATGAATGATGTTCAATGTTTTTAGAACTTCATATGATCTAATACCAATGGGCATCAGTTGGAATTAGTAACGGATGTCCGTTGGAACAAGAAATCACCTCCGACACTTAGAAAAAATTTCTAAGTTTTCCACTATTGTAATGGGCATCCGTTGGAACTTTGTAACAGATGCCCGTTACAATTATTCTAACGGGCATCTACACGGTTTGGATACACGACATATTGGCTCGCATGCGCTTGATGATGAAGAACGCCAAGCACAACTACTACACCAAGAATCGCAAACCGACTTGGGTAACGGACGAGTTCTTCAATCAACTTATTCATCATTGAGAGTCTGAAGACTTCAAGTCGAAGAGCGAGAAGGCCAAAAAATATCGGTACGACGAGAAGGTTCTCGCAGATGGTCGGCATCGCCATACTTCGGATCAAAATCATTCCCAAAGAAGAAGCAAAAATTGGTACATTTATTATTGTTTAAATCTTTTGTTTTTTGAAATATTTATCTAACTAAATTTAATTAAATCACAGATGCAACGGATAGGAAGAGAACCGAGTCTTCTTGAGCTAGTAGTGGAAACCCACGCCAAAAAGAAGCCGGTCGTCGGGGAAGAAAGCGATGAACCCGAACTCATCGACCCTCGAGCGGAAAGAACCGTGAAAGCTGTGACGGAGAATATCACACAACAATCACAAGCTTGCGGTTCAACTCCCGACGAGCTCAGTCCTTTACAAAAGGGAAAAATTTATTTAGAGGTAAAAATTTATTATTTTATCTTTCGATTATTAATAAAATATTTTGTAAAATTTCTAACTCTAATTTTGTTGTTTTGTAGTCGGTTAGACCGTATATGGGTGTCTATACAGACTCGGGGCACTTCAAAAAGATATCGTTGAGGACGCCACGACGATACATCCCGTGGTCCGAGAGAGCTATACGCAACAACGACGTATCGAGGATCTCGAAGCACAACTTTGAGACACTCAAAGCCAATTGCAGGAAACACAATCACAAATGCAGCACATGGAGAATGTCTTAGAGTTGCTATCCAGTCGGCGAGGGAATCAATGTCGCGGCAAGAACCGTGTATCGATTCGGATGCAATGCCTTCCAAAGGTGTTTCCAGTCGGCAGGGAATCAATGTCGCGGCAAGAACCGTGTATCGATTCGGATGCAATGCCTTCCAAAGGTGTTGGTGACAAGGAAGATGATATCGACCCAACCGACTTAAATGAAATATAATAGAATGAGGTTTAATTTTTTTTTTGTAAAACTTCTATTATTTTAATTAAAAACTTATAATTTTTGTAAATTATTTTTATTATTTTTATCTTTTTAATTTTTTTTAACAATTTTTCAGCGGATGCCCGTTGCAATTTCTAACGGGCATCTGTTGGAAACCATTTTCTTGCCAATTTGTAATGGATACCCGGTGCCATTTCCCGCCAATTTTTAACGGTTGGCCGTTGCCATTTCCCGCCAGTTTGCAACGGATGCCCGTTGAAAAATTTAAATTCCCGTTCTTTTTTTCCCAACGGGGTAGCAACGCACGCCTGTTAAAGAATTGTAACGGACAACTGTTACAATATTTTAACGGGTGTTTGTTGCAATTTTTCAACGGGCATCCGTCACAAGTATTTCAACGGGCATCCGTTACAAATTACCAACGGCGTCATCTGTTGGGTTTCCGTCACAAATTTGCAATGGATATTATCTATTAGAACCCCGTTGGGAATCGCAACAGATCTTGATTTGTAACACAAGTTTCCAAACGAGCTTAGATCTGTTGCGGTGCGTTGGGCATTGGTTTTTGAAACGGATTTTGCACGATTTCCAACAGATATGTATGTTGGAAATCACATGTTTTTTGTAGTGTCTTAATCAAATTTTTGGGCTCAAAACGTGACTATTAATCCGTATAGGCCCGCGGAAAATAGGCTCGAGTCGACACAAATTTGAACGTGCTTATAAATTTAGGCCCGTACCCCGACCAAAAGGGTTTTTGATGAGCTGGGGTCGGGCCACGGGCCGATATCTTCAAACAGTGGTGTGGAAACGATGGGAGTAAGCAAAGGCATAATCTGGATCGACGAAGCAAGGAGAAGAACGAAGCCAAGAGATGAACGAAGCAAAGAGTTTGACAAAGCAAAAAAAAAAAAGAATGAAGGCGATAAGATGAGGGATACTTTATAACTACTTTTGAATTATTAATTTGGACATCTCGATGACATGATCATCATGAATCGGGTATAATTTTAAAAAATACTAATAATTATAAGATGATATAAATAAATTAATTTTCGGCTAAATGGTCTAAAAATACTCCAAAAATGTAATATATCTAAACATTCATGAACTCATACATTATCTTCAAACGTCGAAATACCTACTGATATTTTCAATCCCTTTATGCCATGGAGGGTAGACACACCATTAAACATCCATTAAATTTGCGTTGGCATAGCACCCGAAAACCATTTTTTGCAAATATTGAGGATGATATGACATCAAACATTGAGGATTAGATTATTCGAATTGGGTTACGTGGTTTGTTTATTTATAATTTTAAGAAAATAAAATTGTATTTTGAAATGTATCATAGAATGATATAAGATAAAGTATTATTATGATAAATCTAACCACCATTGATAAAGAAATATTATTTTTATTAATATTGGTTGATAAATTATTTTAAAAATGGTAGATAATATTTTGTAATTCGTTATGATGATAAGAGACATTTTTCATAGTATTGCATTATCAATTAGTTTAAATGGTACATGAATGAGATGAATTATTTTTCCTTCTCTGATCCAAAGTTTTGTTCTATAAAGATAATTAATATCAAAATAAAAAGATAATTTAATATGCTATACGATAAAACATGTCTATAGAACAAACAGTTTTGTAACCGCAAAATTCAATCTTTCAACTCAATTGAACTAAAATGTGATGTTTATTAATTCACATCCAATAAAAAATTAAATATTATTGTTCATAATGTTTGAGCTGCGAAAAAATTGATTGGGAGTATTTTCTCGAATGAGATCACACTTCCTTTTCAGGAAAAAAGATGACGGAGTGCACTAAAACCTTCAATGCAAAATTCAAAACTCATAGATCCCTAAACAATACAATCATCAAATGAGCAAAGAACAAACAAAAATCTCATCTTTTCACTCATTAATAATAGATCGTTCATTGTGCGGGTTTCGAACTAGTCCCTACAAAAAAAAAATAAGTGAATATCAACGAACAGATTAATGAATCCGTTCGTTGATAAATATTCCAATGGATTTACGGATAACACGAAATTACATGATTTGATTTTTCCTTTACATTCCATCTATCTGATACCTTTTCTCATCTTAACATTAATGAATTTTATGAAATTTTAGACATAATAATTCTTTATATTATTCACAAATTATACAATTTCACAATGAAATAAAACTCAATGGACTGTATATGTAAATACATCAAATCCAGGTTATATACATGAAATCCAGGTTATATATTTGCATTTACATTTTTCAATGTACATATCATATATAATCCAACTATATATTAAATAATTCCTGGTAATTTTTAATTATTTTTAAAAAGAAAGAAAAATTATAAAACCTTTATTTTGATTATAAAGTGGGTTAAAAAAATAATCAACTAAGTTATATCTTTAAAACACATCAATTTTTATTTTACATCAAATTTTATATGGTTTGAATGACATTATTTTGTTGTCATTGTTATTCCAACATTTGCTATAAATAAGATAATAAGGGTAATATGATGTTATAAATTAAAAATATTTGTATAAATTTGAAAATAATATATATATATATATATTAAGTTTGTGTAGACGTTCACTAAATACTCATCAATTATATTTATGTCACATGTATATGTATTAAATAGTATTAACAAAGTCTAAATAATATAACTTTTTTTACTAATGTTATGTACAATTATTTAATTATTATAATATCTAAAAGCCATATGGTATATAATACACAATTTAAACATTGTATTTCCAAAAATAAAGAAGAAATATATTATAAAAACATAGAAAAATTTATCAGTCTATTAATATCATTAATTTTCATATCATTAAAATAAATGTTTAGGAAATTTATTAAAAATATCTACAACTTTAGCAATTATTACAATTTTACTTACAATTATTTTATAGTATTAACGTCAATAATTTTATTTATATCTATAAAATGATACTAATATTTTTTTATTACACCATTAAATAGTTAGTTGAATTGGAACAAAAGCTAGCTTTTTTTTCAAAAGTTGATATACTTTTATTCCAAAATATTTCCTCCTAACAAAATAGAATGGATAATACGATATTATGATTTATAAATATTCGTATAAAATTTTAAAAATATATGAAGCTTAGCGTATAAATTTAATAAATTCTTCTTTAACAATTTAATATTATATAATATATTTTTGTTGGATTAGTGTTTTGTACAACTATTTAAAAAATTATCACGTCTAAAAATGTTGTTGTATATAAATATTAGTTATTTTAATAAAACATATAACATACAAATTGCATTATAGTTTTTAATTAATTTTATTAAAATAATATACAAATAATATGATATAATGTATAGTTCGATATATGTGTGAGTAAATAATTAGACTATAAATCATAAAATGCCTATATTTCAAAAATAATGGGAGAAGGAAAAATTTAAAAAGTTATAGATTTATTAATATTAACCCTATATATACATATATATATATATATATACACACACTTACATACCCTCATATATATATGTATATATGTGTGTATGTATGTGCATGTAAGTATATATGTCGACAAAGGCTTCGTGGGTTTTAATCAATGAATCTTTAAATATAAACGACATATTTCCGAAACCCTAATCTTCAATATTGCTCATAATTTATATTATATATATTATTGGAATTTTAATGACATCGCAATCTTTTTTCATTTGCCAACTATATATTCCTCATGGAGATCTTTGGTTTGTAATTCGTTATGATGATAGGAGACACTATTTGTTGATATTGATTAGTGAATCTGTTGAAAGCCTGTTGAAAAATTGCTGAATTATTTCAATGGATGACCATTTCAATGTGAAGGTATGGTAAAATTTACTATTATTTGCATTTATATTGTTGTAAGTTATAAATGTTATCTAAATATTTAATTTTAGTGTGTAGGTTTGACGTAGATGATGTTCTAAAACATATGAAAAACAAAATCATCGAAGGATCCTTATAGGACTAACTCTATTATTCTTGGCAAGTTACGCCAAAAGTAATACGCCGCCGGTGGTGTTGCACATTCATTGTAAGTATATTTAAAATAATTTTTTAAAATGATTAATTATATATGTTATAAACTAACTTATTTAATAATTATATTTTCATTAGTAATAAAATATTTTCTAAACTCTAAATTTTTTGTTTTGTATTTGTTTAGACCGTATAAGAGGCGTCTATACTGTATTGGTGCACTGCAAAAGGATATCGTCGAAGACACCACAACGATACTACCCATGGTACAAGCACAACTTTGAGATACTGGAGCACTGATGCGGCACATGGAGAACATCATAGAATTGCTATCGGACCGGACGGGGGAAACAACGCCGCGCAAAGAACCGGTGAACGATTCGGATGCAACGTCTTCACGAAGTGCTGGTGACCACAGGGATGACATCGGCCCCACGAATTTTGATGAAATGTAATAGTTTTAGGTTTCAATTTTTTGTATAAACTTTTATAATATTAATTTTAAGTTATTAGAAATTGTTTTTATTTTTTAAAATATTTTTTTTATTTTTCTATTTTTTAATTTTTTTTCAAAAATTTCCAATGGATACCCGTTAGAAATGGTAACGGGCATCCGTTGGAAATTAATTATCCCGCAAAATATTAACGGATGCTTGTTGCCATTTCCCGCCAAGTTATAATGGATGCCTGTTACCATTTCCCGCCACTTTGCAACGGATGTCCGTTGCCATTTCCCGCCAAGTTATAATGGATGCCGTTGCCATTTCCCCCAAGTTATAATGGATGCCCATTGCCATTTCCCGCAAATTATATGGATGCCCATTGTCATTTCCCACCACTTTGCAACGGATGCCTATTGCAAAATTTCATTTCCCGTTGTTTTCTTTCCTACGGACTGGCAACGGAGATCTGTTAAAAAAATGTAATGGGCATCCGTTACACTGTTTTAAGGGGTGTCCGTTGTAAAAATTTTGTTACGGGGATCCGTCACCATTTTGTAATGGGTATCCGTTAAAATTTACCAACAGATATAACTGTTGCCCTCCGTTGCCAATTCGCAACGGATATTATCCTTTGTATCGGCATTGGAAATTGCAACGGATCTCGATTTGTAACGAACGATTCCCAACGGGCGAGAATCCGTTGTTGTCTATTGGAATACGGTCACTAAAACTGATTTCAGGCATTTTTAAATGGATAAGTCCGTTGGAAAACACCTATTTTTTGGTAATGATATTAAATGATTCCGGATAATTTTTTTAGTTTTTTTATAAAAAATTAAAATTTATTAACTATAATATTTATAATTTTAAATATATATATATATTTATATATATATATATAAAGAAAAATGATAAAACAAGGTTAAAAAAACTAATCAACTAATTTTATGTCTTTAAAACACATCAATTTTTATTTTACATATAATTTTATATGGTTTTAATGAAATTAGTTTTATTTACATCTATATAATGACACTACTATTTTTATTACATTATTAAAATATTTGTATTTTACCGAATAAAAATTACTTGATTTGTTTTCTTTAATTTGATATTTTTTTTGCATTTGTTGTAAACAAAATAATATGAGAAGTATGATATTATAAATTATAAATATTATATCAATACATTAAATCCTGATTATATACTTGCGTTCACATTTTTTAATATATAATATTATATATAATCCAGCTATATGGCGATGTCTCTACTAAATGAAAATAACATTAATTGTCGTAATATATATTAAATGACTCGATAGCTTTTTTAGTTTTATATTAAAAAACCAAAATTTATCAATTTTAATATCTATAATTTTAAACATATATATCTTCAAATAATGAAAAAAGATAAAACAATGCATTGGTTATAAAGTAGGTTAAAAAAATAATAAACTAATTTTTATGTCTTTAAAAAAACATCAACTTTTATTTTACATATAATTTAATATGGTTTTAATGACATTAGTTTTATTTAAATCTATACAAAAAAATTACTATTTTTATTATATTTTTAAAATATGTCTTTTATCGAATAAAAATTAATGTATTTTGTTTTAAATCTTGATATATTTTTCGCCATTTTTATTCCACAATATTTGTTGTAAATAAGATAATATAGGTAATATGATATTATAAATTACAATATTTTTATAAATTTAAAAACAATATATATATATATATATAATTCAAGATATTTAGTTCAAAATATACACAAAAGAATTTTATCCAAAATTCGAACTTTTATGTAAGATATTGATACTAAATGAAAAATAAACTATATATATATATATATATAAAAATTGTTACAAATGGAGATTTTTAGCACGTCACTGTAGGGTTGATTTGGATGCGGAAGCGTGTTTTTATCAACCCGAATTTTAGATCTAGTCATGTTCGGATTAGTTTTTCGTGTTTCAACGATGAACAAATATAGAAACGATTTCGAATATACCTGTTAACGTTGAAAGTGTGATTATCGGATGCAAGACTTGATTGCTTAAGCCCTCTACGCGTATCCACGCCGAGATCAGATTCTGCCTTCAACCTTTGGTGCGGAATTCTCCGATGAACGAAACTGTTTCGTGCTTTGTTTTTCTTTTGACGGCTACTAGGGTTTTTGTTTGTGATTCTGAAATCTGATAACAAAAACCTAATTTTCGTTTCTTAAATAATTATTAACTTTTAATAATTACATTTTTAACCCGAGACTATTTAAATATTACATAACAGGCATATTACTTTCAATCTCCCACTAGCCTTTACGTAATATTTCAAACAGTCAAAGTATATGTATCTCCATACACATACTTTCCTATACATCTGATGTACTAACCCCAAAAGAAAATCAAGTACAATTATATTCTTCAAATACTTTCATGTTGTTTTAAGGAGGAGATAAATATCTTTTAGAATGTTAATTTTGGTGCAGGTGGATCTTGTCCAAAAAAACCATTTTCACGGAAATATATAGTGTACAAAAAGATGTTGTATATGCTTGTAATAAACAACTTGAGAAGGTTATATGAACCAAAGAACCACAACAATAATGAATGACACACAAAACACTCGATGGATGAAGGGATAATATACCATCGAACGAGAGGTAAGGCTTGGAAGGATTTGAACGAAATATTTCTCGAGTTTGTGTATGAAACAAGAAATCTTCATATTTGGCTGTGCACCGATGGTTTTAGTCCATATGAATAAACTGAACTCAATATTATCTATCTCATGTGATTTTGTCTCTGTGTAGTTTACCTCCCGAGATGTATCTGAAAAGAGAAGTTATGTTTCTGAAATTGCTTATTCTAAGACTAGATCATCCAGATCATCCAAAGAAACATTTTGATGTATTCTTCCAGCCCTTAATTCATTAATTAAGAGATTTATAAAAAATAAAATTGTTGAATATGATGTAAGTACAAATAAAAACTACTTTATTTGTGTTTTTCAAAGTTTGATATATTTTTTCGCCATTTTTATTGTTGTAAATAAGATAATATGAGTAATATGACATTATAAATTACAAATATTTGAATAAATTTGAAAACAATATATATATATATTAAGTTGTGTAGACATTCAATAAATATCATCAATTATATTCATCTCACATATATATGTATTAAATAGTATTAACAACGTGTAAATACTATAACTTTTTTTACTAATTTTTTATGTACAACTATTTAATTATTATGACATCTAAAGTCTTTTGGTATATAATATACAGTTTATACATTGTATTTCCAAACATAAAAAATAAATATATTATAACAAACATAGAAAAATTTATCGGTCTATTCATATCATTAAGTTTTATGTCATTAAAATAAATATTTAGGAAATTTATTAAAAGACCTACAACTTTAGAAATTATTACCGTTTTACTTATAACGTCATTAGTTTTATTTACATCTATAAAGTGATACTAATATTTTTTATTACATCATTAAATATTTAGTTTTGTTGGAATAAAAATAAGTTTTTTTTCAAAAGTTGATATATTTATATTCCAAAATATTTGCTTCTAACAAAATAGCATGGATAATATGACATTATTATTCATAAATAATCGTATAAAATTAAAAAATAAATATATGAAGCTTGGTGTATATATTAAATAAATTTTTCTTTAACAATTCAACAATATATAATATATTTTTTGTTGGATTAGTGTTTTGTACAACTATTTAAATAATTGTCTCGTCTAAATAAAATATTAATTATTTTAATAAAACATATAAATACAAATTGCATTACAATTTTTAATTAATTTTATTAAAAAATATACAAATATTATGATATAATGTATACTTCGATATATGTGTGGGTAAATAACTAGAGTATATATCATAAAATGCATTATATATTTCAAAAATAACGGGAGAAGGAAATTTTTAAAAAATTATAGATTTATTAATATAAGTCTCTATATATATATATATATATATATAAACAAGACATATAAGTTAAATAAAATACCAATAAATATAATATAATTTAAAAAATACTAAAAATTATAAGATGACATAAATAATTTAATATTAGGCCAAATGGTCTAAAAATACACCATCAAACATCCGTTAAATTTGCGTTTCCATAATGCATAAATCTAACCACCAGTGACATTATTTTATTAATATTGGTTGATAAATTATTTTAAAAAAATGGTAGATAATACTTTGTAATTCATTATGATGATAAAAGGCAGTTTTCATAGTATTGCATTATAAATTAGTTTAAATGGTACATGAAGGATATGGATTATTTTTTCCTTCTCAAATTCAAAATTTTGTTCTATAAAGATAATCAATATCAAAATAAAAAGAAAATTTAATATGTCATACGACAAAAGATATCTATAGAACAAAGAGTTTGTAACCGTAAAAATGCAATCTTTCAACTGGATTGAACTAAAATGTGATGTTAATTAATTCACATCCAATAAAAAAATTAAATAGTATTGTTCCTAATGTTTGAGCTACGAAAAAATTGTTTGGATGAAAATCCAAGAAATATTGGCTAATACCAGAGGGTATAATCATATCCACACTTATATGTTATTAAATTGTCAAAAGTTATGACCTATCAAAAGGTAAAAATGATGAAAATTGATCTTTTAATATATTACACACACACACACACACATATATATATATATACATATGTGTGTGTGTGTGTGTGTTAAGACTCTTCATTACAGGATCTTTGATGAAGAAGTAATGAGTATATATCATCGTTTAAGCGTAGATGAACTCAATAAAATGAAAATTCAACATTATTCCTCGTGTTGAGAGATAATGTAAGTACACATAGTTTCGTATATTTTTATAAATATTCATTTTTTATATTATATAGGTTAAGGATTGTGATGATAGACATCTTACTTGGTTATTGGCTAACAATTCTGCAACAAAATTGTATTGTCTTTACCAATTATTTTTACTCGGGATACACATTCCACACTTAGAAGTACAGAAGAAATAGAAGCACATTTTATTACGACATTTGTATTAATAGTGAAATAGAGGATGATTATTTCTACGACATTTTGTACCAAATCCTACAGGTCGAATATCTTGATCTGGTTGGATTGATGATAATATTTTTCAAAAATTTTGGTGGTTCGACTCCACCGTAGGACGTGGTACACGAGAAAAATCGATGGGAAGAAATTGACATCAACCTGGCACGACATTAGGCAAATATGATCCATTCATCACAACAAATCAAGCATATCAAGTATGTAGAGCGGTGGCACCGTTAAACCGCATGGCCCTATATAGACGAATCACATGACCTCTCGTACTAAAAGTCGAATCTAAAGCAATTGTGAATGTCATAACATTACAAGAAAATTCAGATTTCAGGACTAAATTTGCGGAGTGAGTAATCTGTCCCTAAATTTAGGGACATATTAGGGACTACTTAAGGACGGAAAAAGAAATCCGTCCCTAATCCATCCGCAAATTTGCAGACTACGAAGTAGTCCCTAAGGCATCCGTAATTGGGGACGGATTCGGGACTAATTCCATGGTGATCCGCAAATTGCGGACCGATTCAAAGAAATCGTTCTATATTAGAACTCATAGTCTTCCACCAATACAAAATATAAAAATTCCTAACATCTTCTGCACATTATTATAACAAATATGTATGCATTTCCGATTTCGCAATATGCTAGGAAGAAGAAGAAGAACCAGACAAAGGGAGAAGAAGAAGAACCAAAGAAAGGGAGATATGGAGCAGATTGCTGAGAACCAGAAATGAGACATGGAGCAGATTGTTGGGAGCAAAAAGGAATAAGGTTGCAGAGATGTCAGTAAGTAATAGACAACAAAAGGAGGATCATTAACGGTTTCTACAGCATTTTGTGATCAAAGTGAGATTGTAGGGAGGAGAGGTGCCTCCAGAAAAACATCATTTTTTTAACTCTCTTTGATATTAAATTGGATACATCTTTCTCTGTTTCTCTTACAATACATATAACACTTGGTATTAGAGCAGTGTGGATCCGGAAAGAAAAATGGCAACAAAGAATATAGAAGCTCTTGAAGAGTTGTTCTAGCAGCTTCAGACCGATCGTCGAGTAGACGTAGTTATGTTAGAGAAATTGCACCATGAGAGACAAGCAGATTCGATGCAGATATTAAATCCGGAAGTAGGTATGGAGGAAATCAGACAACAAACACTGAAAACCAACCTGCTAATAGAGAAGATGATACAACAAAGCATGACATCCTCTAGCTCTTGGAAATTGACGATAGTGGACAATACTTCACCAAGGTTATCCTCAACACAAATGGAACAGCCTGCAAATCCTGGAAACTCAACTGCCCCTGAAGGAGAGACACCTCCTCAGGGGGGAATCTTCCCTATAGATGACGGGGAACCGTTGCACCGTCGACTTGAGATGCCCATGTTTGACGATGAGAATCCAGAAGCGTGGCTGGTAAAGATTGAGTAATACTTTGATATTGGAAACTTTTCGGAAACTCAGAAGATGGCCGCAGTCATGTTAGCCATGGATGGAGATGCCTTGGTTTGGTTCCTGTGGGAGAAGTCGAGGAACCCACAGATGGATTTGGGAAGACTCAAACAAAGGTTGCTCGAATCATTTTCATATATACCTGCGACGAATCTTTGTGAAAAATTGATGATACTCCGGAAAGAAGGATCTTTCAAAGACTACTACAGAGACTTCATCTTCCTCGCCTCCTGTCATGTGGAAGGTAGTTTTACAATCCGCATTCATGGTAGGGATGCGACCGGAGATTCGAAACACGGTTAAACTTTTTGAACCTCAAACACTTGACAAGATGATGTAGTTAGCACCGGGAGTAGATGACTGATGCAACCCGAGCAACACGTCGGTTTTGAGCCACGGTTTTATCAATTGGTAGAGATCTAAATTCTCTAATACGTGTGTCAAATCAAGAGAAAAAGAAATGGTTTGAGAATAGAACATGTTATAAAGTAATAGAGTTTGACAGAGTGATGCTTTTGAATAAATCGACAACTTTGTGAGCACTTCTTACAACCTTATGTACCGGTGTCCCTACATATGCTCATTGTTGGTCTGAGGGTTACAGAAGAACTTAATGCTTCTTCTATAGAGATTATTATCCATATAAGTCACATTCCTCATATCCTTGATTCTTCATTCGAGCAAGAGACTTGGCTTCCAATTTTGTTTCCCACGACTCTCTCTACTTTCTACCTAAAGAAATCTGTCATTTTCTTCTCGATGGCAATGAGGGTGATCTTGAAAGTGATTATGCTCCTTCTGTTTGTATCTCTGTACCAACTGCATAAGAAATGTAAGCGCGGGGTCTCAAGAGAGGCGTACCAACTCTACTTGAAGTTTCATTATTGTTCTTGGATTCGGTCGATTGTAACTCAAGCTTAGCACCTTGTGCTTGTGAAAGGGAAGTTTCAGGCAGATCAAGAACTTGATGATCGCATTCTTCAACTGATACAACTGTACTGGTTTCTGTTCGAATTGTCGAATCATCGCCATAAAACCCATGTCTTCTTTTCCTTCGAGTTGCTTTTCCCCAATGGAATCAAAGCTGCTTTATAGTTTGTTCCGATCTGAAAATTTACCATGTAATTCGTTATCTTTTAGTTTGAAACTTGTAGTAATAACCAAAACTCCAAGGGATTTCTTTGAAACTTTATCTGAGTTACCAGTGCATACAATGGCAGAGCGCTGTAACTGCATAGAAATTGTCCAGCAAATCTACAAGAAACAGGCAATATCTCGTTCAGTAATGCACAAAAATGTCAGGACGAGATCGAGATAAAAGCTTAGATGTATTATTACCGCAAGATAAGTCACCAATAGACAAATAGATGATTCCTAAGGAAGCAAGAGTTGTACCTGAATTTCCACTGAAGAGTTCATTACAAACGGATTGTCAAAGACAAAAATTGAATGCATATAAGGTTTATATGTGTTTCTAATTTGAGATGGAAATTACCCAAAACCAGAAGAATAAAACCAATTCAATAGCATTCTACAAAAGGAAACAAAGAACATCATAGAGTTCAATTTGTTATAGAATAAACCAAAGAACTATTCTGACAAAAATAGGGTTCCGAAATTTTGCAAACCTGAAACATAATGAAGCAGATAAAGTACAAGAGTAGTCTGGTTTATTGAACCAGAAAAGATCGTCCTGAGGTCTCAGTTTTAGGTCTGAAGAATATTCTGTTATGCCAGCATTCTCCAATGCCAACGTTACTTGATTTGTTTTAATGAAACTACTATTTTTAGTACATTATTGAAACATTTGTATTTTACAGAATAAAAATTACTTGATTTGTTTTTTTAATTTGATATTGTTTTTGTTTTTTTATTTCACAACTTTAACAAAATAATATGAGTAATATGATATTATAAATTATAAATATTTTTATAAATTTGAATAATATGACATTAGTTTTATTTAAATCTATACAATGAAATTATATATATATATTAATTAAGTTTGCGTAGACATTCAGTAAATATTCATCAATTATATTCATCTCACATATATGTATTAAATAGTATTAACAAAGTGTAAATAACATAAGTTTTTTTACTAATTTTATGTACAATTATTTAATTATTATGACATCTAAAAGCCTTTTGGTATATAACATACAATCTATACATTATATTTCGAAATGAAAATAGCATTAATTGTCATAACATATATTAAATTACTGCGATAGTTTTTTAGTTTTATATTAAAAAAACTAAAATTTATCAATTTTAATATTTATAATTTTAAACATATATATCTACAAAGAAAGAAAAATGATAAAACGATACATTGGTTATAAAGTAGGTTTAGGATAGATTTCTGAAAGATTACTTCATTTACATATAATTTGTATTTTCTCCAAGGGTTTTTCTCATAGCAATTGATCGTTAAATACATACATACATTCATTTGTTTTTTCATTTGCATTTTATTTATCTGATACCTTTTCTTATCTTGACATTAACGAATTTAAGAAATTTTAGACATAATAATTCTTTTATATTATTAACAAATTGTACAATTTCATAACGAAATGTGTTAAAACTTTCAATGCAAGATTCAAAACTCATAGATCCCTGAACAATACTATTTTCACTCATTAATAATAGATCGTTCATTGTGCGGGTTTCAAACTAGTCAATTTAAAAAAAACAAGTGAATATCAATGGACGGATCAACGAATCCATTCATTGATAAATTTTTCAAAGGATTTCACGGATAACACGAAATTATCAATCAGAATCAATCCGTTGACATCTGTTGGATTTTCCACCAGATTTTCATTAGACACTATTTGTTGATATTTGTAGTGAAACTGTTGAAAGCCTGTTGGAACACAGTTGAATTATTTCAACCGATGGCCATTTTTGGTTCCAACGGAAGTTTGTAGAAAATTCCAACGAATGCCCATTGGTAAATTTAAAATTTTGATATGACCATTGGGAAAAATCTACCATTGGATTTCAACAGGTATCAGTTGGAATTTTAATATTTAAACACCAAACTCGAATTTTGTAGCATCAAACCACTAAACAAAAAATTACTTTCAAACAATATCTTATTCTTCAAATAGAATACAGATTGAGAAAGTAGATCTATGGAAGAAAAGATTCTGTATCTGAAGAAATTATGCGAGAATTCTTACACAAATTGGAGCAGTTCATGAGTTTTGCATCGATGCAACCTTTGTGTCAAGAACACATTACGTCCCTTCAAAACATGCAAAAACATGAATAATCAAAAGTCAAGGATTTTTTTTTTTTGCAAACAAATTTACAAGGTAGGTTTATAGAGAATTATGAAATTTGGTTCTTTTACGGAGAAGATTGTGGCGTTAGAGATAATATACAAGAAGCACAAGAAATGAAAAGAAATGATGAGGTTCTTTAAGAAACAATGACGACCAATCTATATGTGGAAATATTTTCCATTGAGTTGTTGAGCAAACACATGGAGAAATGTCAAACAAAGAGGCATGTAGATTTTTGAACCTATCGGATGCGATGAAAAACCTTTATATGAGGGTTATTGTTAAGGTCAATCTCCTTTATCCTTACCATCAAAATTGATGAGTATAAAAACATACTAAAATGTAGTTGAAAATTACATCGATTCATTTGGCTAAACCATGCTGGTAATCAAGCTTATGAGATATGTAATTAAACAAAGAATTATTTAAAGGATTTGAGAATGCCACATGAAAAGATTGATATTTTTAGAAATAATTTCATGTTGTTTTGAAGAGGAGATAAATACCTTTTAGAATGTAAATTTTGGTGCAAGTGGATTTTGTCCAAAAAATCATCTTCACGAAAATAAGTAGTATACTAAAAGATGTTGTATATATTAGCATAAACGTATTTCCTTATTATTGTATTTCCTTACTTACCTAACTTCCATGTCTTTAGGATGTTATGATGTGTATATATTGGGATATCATATCAATAAAGGAACAAGGGATTTTACCAAATTACATGGTATCAGAGCAACCCTAATCCTCTCTCTCTTTCTCTCTTTTGCCCACCGCCACCGGCTCACCCTTTCGGCCAGTCCCCTTCGTCTCGACCGTCGGCTCATCCTTTGTTTTTCTCTTCTTCTTTTGATTCCCCATCGCCGCCGTCGTCCCTTTCTTGTGTCATCATGGCCACCCCATCCGAGAAGCCATTCGGGATCACCAACATTTGCTCCCATATCCCCATTGCCCTAGACATGGAAGAATTGAACTAAGACTCATGGCGCGATGTGTTTGAAACTCATTGTGAGTGTTTCGGCGTTTTGAGCCACATTGATGGCTCTGCCCCACCGGCCGCTCCTCCATCCGATGAATGTAAGCGCATTGACGGCCTTGTGAAGATTTGGATCTATGGGACAATCTCAAAGTCCCTCCTCCAAGACATCCTCAAAATGAAGTCTACGGCTCGCGAGACGTGACTACGACTTGAATGCCTCTTTCGTGATAACAAGTAGGCACGGACGATACACCCCAACAATGAACTACACACTATCACCATTGACGATCTCTCAATTCACGCTTACTACCAAAAGATTCGAAAGATTTCGGATCTCCTTGCCAACCTCGAGGCGCCGGTGATTGAACGATCCCTCGTCAAGCATACATTCAATGGGTTAAACGAATAGTTTGACAATATCTTCAACGTCATCCAACACCATAAACCATTCCCTACATTTGACGATGCTCGGTCAATGCTGTTGCTGGAGGAGCAACGTCTCGTGCAAAACCGTCGCCCGGATCCTTCTCACCACGACCATGGATCCGCCCTGACTATACTGTACGCGCGGGCTGACTCGTACGCGCGGGGTGACTCACAACATCATGTCCCACCCACGCCGGCATATCAGCCTCAACATCAGATCCAACCACCGCCCCATGGATCGTCGCTGCCGCCCTATCAGAACCAACACAGATGCTCTCGCAGCCGTGGCAACAGGGGAAGTCACGGGCGTAACCACAACTCGCAGGGCTAGTACTCGAACCCCCCACCGCAGCAGTACCAATTCCAGCCGCCGCCACCTTGGACTCCACCATATGACCAAACGTTCTCTGGCTATGGCTGGAATCCTTAGCCGCAGTGGTAACCTACACCATCGGTGCCACAACCGCATCAAAGCATGGGTCCCTCAGCGATGTCTACGCCGGGCCTATCCTCCTTTACATCACCCCTGATGCCATCCGCCATGCCGCAACACTCAGCCCTCATGGCACAGACCATGACCAGCGATCCCGTCGTTCAGCGTTCGGACGGCCTGCCTCGGGCTGTCCCCACAACGGTCGTTGCCCCGTCAGACATAATCCCAGCATTTAATGCCATGAACATCACCAACTCAGCCGACGACTCGTGGTACATGGACACCCGAGCCACCGACCATCTTACGTCACAACCAGGTATACTCGAGACTACTTTTAATTCGAGCATTAAACTGCGTGTCTATGTAGGTGATGGATCCTCTATTCCCGTAACCACTATCGGCCAAACAACCTTACATACACCCAACCGTAGATATAATATCACCAACGTCCTTGTTTCCATAGCCATTATCAAAAACCTCATTTCGGTAAGACAATTTACTCGTGATAATAATTGTTTTATTGAATTTGACGCTTTTGGGTTTTCTGTGCAGGACAAGGTAACCAAAACGACTCTACTCCGCAAACTCTCTTTTTCATGCGTGTCAACTTGGCAAACACATTGGATTACCATTTAATAAATCAAATTCCATTGTTCAATCCTCGTTTGATGTTATTCATTCCGATATTTGGACATCTCCCATTCCAAGTATTAGTGGCATCAAATACTACGTCTTATTCCTCGACAATTTCTCACATTTCCTTTGGGTCTATCCTCGTCGTCGAAAGAGTGATGTATTTGCTAAATTTCTCCATTCCACTCTTATGTTCAAAACCAATTCGGGAAACACATCAAAAATTTTCAATGCGACCATAGGGGGAATTTGATAATACCTCACTTAAGTGTTTCTTTGATTCAAATGGTATTTTAGGGGGAATTTAATACACCACTTAAACGTTTCTTTGATTCTAATGGTATTTTGATCCGTTTCTCATGTCCTCAAACCTCACATCAAAACGGAAAGGCTGAGCGCATGATCCGCACCATCAACAACCTTATCCGTACCCTACTCTTCCAAGCATCCATGTCACCTCATTATTGGGTGGAAGCGTTACATGTTGTGATACACCTCCTCAACCCCAATCACCCCCACCAGTCATAACACCTACCCAACCCATAGCCACCCAAGCCAAAACCCGAACCCACTCCATGACAACCCGTAGCCAAACCGATCATGCAAAAAAATCCGGCGTCCTAGCCCTTCAAACCGCCATAATCTCGCCTATCCCCACCACACACCTTAAGGCCTTAGAGGATCCTCATTGGCGAGACGCTATGCAAAGGGAATTTGATGCTCTTATTAAAATTGGTACTTGGGACTTGGTCCCTCGTCCCCATGATGTTTACATTGTGTGCTCCATGTAGCTTTTTCGTCATAAGTTTCATGCAGATGGCTCCTTAGCTCAGTACAAGGCGAGACTTGTCGCTAATGGCAAATCACAACAAGTTGGAATTGATTCTGATGAGAACTTCAGCCCTGTGGTGAAACCAACTACCATTTGAACCGTGCTCAGCATTGTCGTGTCTAGAGGTTGGCCGATACATCAATTGGACGTGAAGAATGTGTTTCTCCATGGAAATCTCAAAGAAACGGTCTACATGTTCCAGCCCCCCGGACTTAAAGATCCAATACACCCAGAATATGTTTGCCGCCTCAAGCGGTCATTATACAACCTCAAACAAGCACCGCGGGTATGGAATCAACGGTTTATGGCATTCGCTTTCAAACTAGGATTTAATCAAAGCCGATGTGACTCAACCCTATTTGTCCTCGGTCACAATAAGGATCAAGCCATGCTGCTCCTCTACGTCGACGATATCATCCTCACCGCCTCATCCATTCAACTCCTCCAAGGTATCATTTCATCTCTTATGATGGAGTACGCGATAATGGATCTGGGCAATCTTCATCACTTCCTCGGTGTTATGGCTCAACGAAATTCCGCAGGCTTATTTCTCCATCAAACCTCATATGTGGAACAAATTCTCAATCGAGTCGGGATGGACTCATGCAACCCGTGCACAACCCTTGCTGACACCAAGCCAAAGCTATTTGCGACCGAGGGCTCTCCGGTGAACGATCCAAGCTCTTACCGCAGCATAGTCGGCGCGCTACACTACCTGACGTTCACACGCCCCGACATCAATACGCAGTTCAGCAATTGTGCCTCTTCTTACATGATCCCCGCAACAGTCACCTCAACGCCATGAAGCGAGTCCTTCGATACATCAAAGGTACATTACACTACGGCCTTCTACTTAGACCATCTACAACCGCAGGTCTCACGGGTTACTCTGATGCCGACTGGGCGGGCTGCCCGGATATGCGTCACTCTACATCGGGTTATTGCGTATTCCTTGGTGAGAACTTGGTTTCTTGGTCTTCTAAACGACAACCCACCGTTTCCCGATCGAGCGCTGATTATCTCATTTTCATACGTATTTCTTGCACGATTTTAGAGATGTTTATGATATATGCGATGCTTTACGTATGATTCCGTATCCATTTTACTTGTTTTTATGTTTTCGTGTTCGTACAGGTTTTTATGCGTATTCGATTCATTTTGGAGCCAAAGGACGTGCACGAGACAAAGTACCAACATCGAGGATCATCACGGGACAAACGGGACGAGAATCAGCATGGAATAGCCACTACCCACGCAGGTAACTCCCTAGCCCGAGGGGGCATTTATTCCGGCGATTTTGTCCAGCGAATTGAGCACGAGTCGGGCGAAAAATACCACGCCCAGGGCTTGAACCCGAGCGGGCAGCACATGAGCCCAAGTGGGCAAACCATGAGCCCGAGCGGGCAGCCTCTTTTCCATCGCGTTATTGCGCGATCTTCCGCGCCGTACCCGAGCGGGTCACTTACCCTGCCCGCACGGTTCGCGACCGTCACCTGCAACTCCAAATAAGTTAATTTGAATTAAAAAAATGGGAGTTTGTTGGGGACTTATACAATAAGGAAAACGACTTTAGAGAAGAGGAATAAGTGATATTTCGCTGGAGGAACTAATGGAAACGGTACCCAACTTATTCAATAATGGAAACTCATGAAAAGACAACAATTTGTGGCTGCTACAACATAAGGAATAACTGAACATTCACAAGGAATGAGAGTGAGAAAAGGAAAGAAAAGAGTAAGGAAAGAAGAGGAGAGGAGTGAGAGGTCGAGCTCATTCACCAAGTTTCGAGTTCTGGATCGAGGGAGAGAAGAAGAAGCTTCTTGCGAAGGAGACATACAACATTGGAGATCAACTCAAGACTTCGGTTTCGTTTGGTTTTCATGTTCCTTAGACCTTCTATTTCGTTTATGTTTGTTTACGGGCACTAAGCGAGTAGTGTGTTTGTTCTAGGAGAAGGGATTAGCCCATAGCTATCCTGGAACCACTTTGATTTATCTTTGAATGCATCTTCCCATTTTCGTTTATCTATTCTTTATCTGAGTGCTTAAATGACTTGTGTTTACGACGGCCACGTAGATGCATGTGTTAGGGGTTAGGAGAAGGACCGAAAGGAGAATTATAGTCCTAGAAGATCAGGTTTAGAACAACCGAGGTTAGGCCACGAAAGTAGGGTAGTAGGGGTTGAGGGTAAAACGGATGAATCACAGGTCTTATGAGTAGATATCATATTAGGATCGTCTGCCTTAGATAACTTGACTGGGATTGCATGGTAGATAGGTTGATTGTTGGTTTCAAGAGTCTTGTGGTGAAACTGGATTCCTGGAACGTTTGTCTCATTCTTAAGAACTAGTTTGTTTATTTGCTTTTAGTATTTCATTCTGAAAACCATATTTCGTTCATTAGCAAGTTTGATTCGTAGTTCAAGTTTAAGGTGCGTTGCATAGTCTCTGTGGGATCGACACCTGAAGTACTACACACGTGCCGTGCACTTGCGGGTAGTTTAGGTTATTTATTTAACTTTGATTACGCATCAAGTTTTTGGTGCCGTTGCCGTGGACCATTGTCAACACGTCTTAGATTCGAGCCCAGAGTCTTTCTTGTTTGTTTTTGTTTTTTTTTCTTTACTTTCGTTCTTTCTACGTAAATCATTCTTTATTTGTCCTTTGCAGAACCTTCAGATCAACGAGAGATGGATAATCAGAACGGCAATGGACAGATACAGCAACAACAACTCGTGCCTCAACCGTGAGAACCACAGGCTCCTCCACCATGTCGCCTCAGAGAGTACGTGGTGCCGAACATGAAAAACGTGCAAACAGCCATAAGGATGCCTGCTGTTGCGGGAGAACAGTTTGAGATTAAGCCGACAATGATCAACATGCTTTATCAGAAGCAATTCATTGGTGGAAATCACGAGGATGCCCATCAACACCTCAGAGACTTCCTAGAGCTTTCCGGTACATTCAAGATACATGGAGTCTCAGAGGACGCGATCTTACTGCGTCTCTTCCCTTTCTCAATTGGGGGAAGAGCGAAAACTTGGCTGCAATCACTCCCCGTTGGATCTATAACTACTTGGGATCAGCTCTGCACATTGTTCTTATCGCGTTTCTTTCCTCCGAGCAAGACGATTCAGATGAGGGGGGAAATCATAACGTTCAGATGCAGAGATGGAGAAACTTTGTTTGAGACGTGGGGCAGATTTAAGGATCTTCTACAGATGTGTCCACACCATGGTCTTGAGCAGTGGTATGTTATCCAAACCTTTTATAATGGAATTTCAAACGAACACAGAACGACATTGGATAACGCTGCTAGAGGATCATTTATAGATCTGAGCGTCGAGGAGGCATACGATTTGATCGATAACCTTGCATTGAACCACAGCATGTGTTCAACACCGAGAGGTATGCCTAACAGCATGCGTCGTCTATATGAGCCGAATCAGAGCAGAGCAACGGGTAATGCAACGAACGCCATGTACTGCGTGAATTGTGGAGATACTGAACACGAGGCTTATCAATGCACGCTGCAAGAGAATGTGGAACACATGAATTATGCCCAGCAGCAAGGAAACACGCAATTCGGGAATACCTACAACCCGAATTGGTGGAATCACCCGAACTTGTCATACCGAATGACTCAACCGATGAAGTATTCGGGATTTTAGCAATCACAGCAGCCGTACCAGCACATTAATCAGCAATTTCATAATGCTCAGCAAGTTCCCCAAGCTCCTCAACTTCCTCAAGCCCCTTCGTCAAACCTTGAAGGAGTGTTGCTCGAATTTATCAAGCAGCAAAGGCAGCAACATTCAACGCAAATCAAATTCAATGCGGATGTGGGGACAGCGATCAACGAACTCAAAACTCAGTTGGAATCTTTGAGAAATCATGTGAAGAGCTTAGAGAACTCCGTAGCACAGCAAGCTGCCTCATCCTCTCGGAATCCCGGACAGCTTCTAGGTAAACCCGAATTGAACCTGAGAGAGTATGTGAATGCTATTTCTGTGTGCAGCATTGATATGATCGAGGATTCGCCCTCCAACGAGCAAGGGAAAGCTGCTGGTACGCCCATGAAAAGAGAAAAAGGTAAGATTGCGATTATGGAAGGAGTAGAACCAGATTTAGACGAACAATACGTTGCTCCTCCGGCGTACAAACCTCCGATACCGTTTCCTCAACGGTTAGTGAGCAGTAAAAATGAAGAACGAGTGGGCAGATTTGTAGAGGGTCTCAAGAAGCTTGACATCAACATCCCATTCGTGGAAGCCCTCCAAAAGATGCCTAATCATGCCAAACTCATCAAAGAGGTACTTTCCAAAGAGAGGCATATCGAAGAAAACGAGACGGTAGCACTCACCGAGGAATGCAGCGCTATCCTTCAAAACAAGCTGCCACCAAAGTTGAAGGACCCTGGAAGCTTCTCCATTCCATGCACAATAGGTAATATTGATATTCATAACTCTTTGTGCGATTTAGGGGCAAGCGTGAGCATCATTCCACACTCAGTTTTCAAGCGGATGGACTACAAGAATCTCAAACCTACAAAGATGTGTCTACGCCTCGCGGATCATTCGGTAAGATATCCGGTGGGAATTGTTGAAAACGTTCCCACCAACGTAGGTAATCTCTTTATTCCCACTGATTATGTTGTACTTGAAATAAAGGAAGATGCTAGGACACCTATTATTCTTGGTAGACCGTTCTTAGCTACTGTAGGTGCCTTGATAGATGTACAACAAGGAAAGGTGTCCTTACGTGTCGGAGATGAGACGATCGAATTCAACCTGTCCAACCCCATGAGCGGACCCTTATCCAAGGAGTCTTGCCTTAGGGTTGTTTCGCTGGAAAAGTTATCAAAAGACACGCTTGATCAAGTGAGTATGCCCCATTCTCTTGTACGGTATTTGACACGAGTTTGCGATAATGCAGGATTTGCAGACGAAGGAGCTGAGATGTACACGAAATTCAAGAGTGCTATTGCAGCACTAGGAAACGCCTAATGTTAGGAGATACTCAATGGTATGCATGCTGGTTTCGCAGCGGAGAAGACGTCCAAACTTGAGCCTAAGCCACCTCCGTCTTCTTTTCGGTATGAGCACGTAGAATGCGATAAAGTACACCTTGCTGTTTTGAATGCTAACTTGAGTGCAGATGAGATGAGAAAACAACCCACATGTGTAAAGAAGCGTAGGAGAGTTAGCTCTTCAATGTGTATGCACGGAAATTATACGGAGGAAAGCCACGAACCTCCCACCGACACTCAAAAGAGGCTGCACCCACACTTGCACGAGGTAATGGAAAAAGACGTCATAAAACTTTTCAATGTAGGTATCATTAATTCGACCTCGGGTAGCGAACGAGTGAATCTCGTGCATGACGTGCCAAAGAAAGATGCAGTGACTAAGGGATGGCACGACGAAAAGACCCTATCTCATAACTTCCAATCAGTTGATATAGTTTTACTTTTTAATTCTCATCCTAAGCTTTTCTCGGGCAACCTATGGTCTCATTGGTCTGATCCTTTTCAGGTACGAGAAGTCTTCACACACGGAGACGTGGAGCTTTGGAGCGAGATGAGTAGGAGATTCAAAGCTAATGGACAGCGGCTAAAGCTCTACTAAGCCGCTCAACCGATCGAGAGTGGAAACTCCATTTCCCTTTCCGATCCACCCATCGCGCACGCATAAAGAATGGAGACGTCAAAGCTTAAAGACATTAAATAAGCGCTTTCAGGGAGGCAACCCAGCTGTTTGCTTTTATTTTTCTTAGTTTTTAGTTTAAGACTTGGTTAATTTTGCATTTCGTTAAAAAAAAAAGAAAAACACAAAAAATACCACCACAAACGTGCTTCACTTCCCTTACCCTCCATCGGAGCTTCACGTCGAGGATGCCGTTCAATCCAAATCTGGGGGAGCAACTCACTTTTTTCAGGTGATTTCGTTTCATTTTCCTTCATTTTCCCTTTTATTTTGTAGTTTTTAGGTTATTTTGTAGTTTTTAGTTTGTTTTTGTTTTCATGAGTCAGAGTCGTCCCAGGCACTTGTCTGGTGCCACGTTTTGAGATGAACCCTGAACCTAGGATTCTTAAGAAGTTGGCCTTTTTCGTGAGATTTTTCATGTTTGAGCTAGGTTTTTCCTAAGCGTTAGAGCTTATTAGTCGGCTGAAAAACAATTGGTCGTAGTTCTTTGGGAATCCTAGTTGCTTGTGGGGGGTTTAGATGAGGTTGCTAGGCTAGTTTATCATTTATTCTCTCTATCCAGATGGCCATATTTCGTGTAGACGATGCTTTTTTTCACTTTTCTATGAGGATTACTATATCGTATGAGATCGAGCTTATGTGCAGATTAAGAGCGCACACTAACACTCCGCTATCGATAGAAATAATACCTAAAATGCATGATCTAAAATCGATATGAGTGCATCGACCTTGATACTCTTTCAGTGGCTTGGGTCTAAGTGGTGGGTTGGCGATCATCTTTCTACGTCCTAAGGGCATGGCACAAATAAAACGCTGCCTACTCCGCTGCACTCTTCAACGAGGTACATGAGTATACCGTCATCGGTAGTCTGGGTCTAAGTAGAGGCTAGATCCCTTCAAATCCGATGTACCGTCATCGGTAGTCTGGGTCTAAGTAGAGGCTAGATCCCTTCAAATCCGATGTCTTAGAAGCCTAGCGTGTATGCAAAGAAAAAGAAAAAAAGGAAAAGAAAAAGAAGTCATAAAAAGAAAATAAAAAGAAAGAAAAAAAATGAGAAAGAAAAAGAAAAAAAAGGAATAAAGAAAGAACGAAGCTCGGAAAAGAAACAAGTATCCTCGGTTGTTCTAGGTTTAGCATTTTCTGAAGTCTTGTTTGGTGGAGAGAGTTACGGTGGCTTGTTTAGTTCTCCTTTGATTTAAATTCTCATGGGTAGCCTTGGTGAACCTAGGATGAAGACTGAAAACTTAATTAGGCCGAATTTGCTCTCGACGTGCTAGTTGATCGGTTAGGTGCGCTTTAGCGGTACTTCTAGGAGAAGGGGGGATTCTCGTATTTGGTATACCCCACGTGTTCCACGTTTATGTTTGCTTAGGGACAAGCAAACATTCAAGTCTTGGGGATTTTGATCATCTTGTTTTCATACGTATTTCTTGCACAAGTTTAGAGATGTTTATGATATATATGCGATGCTTTACGTATGATTCCGTATCCGTTTTACTTGTTTTCGCAATTTCGTGTTCTTACAGGTTTTTATGCCTATTTGGTTCATTTCAGAGCTAAAGGATGTGCACGAGACAAAGTACCAACATCGAGGATCATCACGGGACAAACGGGACAAGAATCGGCATGGAATAGACACTACCCGCGCGGGTAACTCCCTAGCCTGAACGGGCATTTGTTACGGTGATTTTGTCCAGCGAATTGAGCATGAGTCGGGCGAGAAATACCACGCCCGGGAGCGGGCAGCACATGAGCCCGAGCGGGCAGCCTCCTTTCCATCGAATTCTTGCGCGATCTTTCGCGCCGTACCCGAGCGGGTCACTTACCCTGCCCGCGTGGGTCGTGACCGTCACCTGCAACTCCAAATAAGTTAACTTGACTTAAAACAAAAGGGAGTTTTTTGGGGACTCATAAAATAAGGAAAACGACTTTAGAGAATAGGAATAACTGATATTTCGCTGGAGGAACTAATGGAAATGTCACCAAACTTATTCAATAGTGGAAACTCATGAAAAGACAACAATCGGTGGTTGTTGCAACACAAGGAATAAATGAACGTTCAGAAGGAAAGAGAGGGAGAAAATGACAGAAAAGAGGAAGGAAAGAAGAGAGGAGTGAGAGGTCGAGCTCATTCACCAAGTTTCGAGTTCTGGATCAAAGGAGAGAAGAAGAAGGTTATTGCAAAGGATACATACAAGGAGCATTGGAGAGCAACTCAAGACTTTGGTTTCGTTTGGTTTTCATGTTCCTTAGACCTTCTATTTCATTTATGTTTGTTTACGGACGCATGAGCAAGTAGTTTGTTTGTTCTAGGAGAAGGGATTAGCCCATGGCTATCCTAGAACCACTTTTGATTTATCTTTGAATGCATCTTCGCGTTTTCGTTTATCTATTCTTTATCTGAGTGCTTAAATGACTTGCGTTTGCGACGGCCGCGTAGATGCATGTGTTAGGGGTTCGGAGAAGGACCGAAAGGAGAATTCTAGTCCTAGAAGATCAGGTTTAGAACAACCGAGGTCAGGCCACGAAAGTAGGGTACCATGGGTTGAGGGTAAAACGGATGAATCACAGGTCTTATGGATAGATATCATATTAGGATCGTCTGCCTTAGATAACTTGACTGGGATTGCATGATAGATAGGTTGATTGTTGGTTTCGGTAGTCTTGTGGTGAAACTGGATTCCTGGAACGTTTGTCTCATTCTTAAGAACTAGTTTGTTTATTTGCTTTTAGTATTTCATTCTTAAACCATATTTCGTTCATTAGCAAGTTTGATTCGTAGTTCAAGTTTAAGTTGCGTTGCATAGTCTCTGTGGGATCGAAACCTGAAGTACTACTAACGTGCCGTGCACTTGCGGGTAGTTTAGGTTATTTATTTAACTTTGATAACGCATCAAGTGCGGAAGCCAAATACAGAGCAGTAGCTAATGCTGTTGCCGAGACATGTTGGCTTCGCAACCTTCTACTCGAACTCCACTACCCGCTACCCCGCGTGACCTTGGTATACTTTGACAATGTCTCTGCGGTGTACATGTCCTCCAATCCCGTAGATCATCAGCGCACTAAGCACATAGAGATCAACATTTACTTTGTTCACGAGAAGGTAACCCTTGGCTCCCTACGAGTACTACACGTCCCGTCCAGTCACCAATTTGCAGACATCTTCACGAAGGGATTCCCCACTTCACTATTCTCGGAGTTCCGTTCCAGCCTAAGCGTTCGACTAACTCCGGCTTCGACTGCGGGGGAGTATTAGCATAAATGTATTTCCTTATTATTGTATTTCCTTACTTACCTAACTTCCATATCTTTAGGATGTTATGATGTGTATATATTAGAATATCATATTAATGTAGGAAATATCAAGCTATATAAATGCCTAATATCCACTTACCACAAGAGTACGGATCGGTGTAATAAAAGGGTCGAACTCTGGGGACTAATGCAACCTAAGCTAAGAATGTGACTAAACTAAGACGGGTTGAGTAGATGGTGGTGTGATATGAATTTCTAAAACACTAAGGTAAATCGTGAGAACGTTGAAAAGATGCGGAAGACTTGCCAATTAAGAACACTACGGGTTTTGGGATACAGGGATTTGTAAGGATGTAACAAACAAAGGATCATAAACCTATCGAGCTATCTTGACAACGGAGAATTCATGCTCTGAAATAAGGAATGATTCTGCCGAACCTAAACCTCCTAACCATAATTATGTGCAATCCTGCCTTCCAGCAGCGATTAACTCATAACTACGGTAGCGTTAAGCGCACAATCCTAATTCCTAAGTCGATTAACCGACCGGTCAGATTCTGATTAATCAAACTTAATATACAATCAATTGTTCCGGATTCATAATTTAACCTTCTAGCTAAACATGAATTCCTAGGTTACTGAGCGGGCAGCACTAGTATGAAACGTTTACGATGTTGATTGTAAAACCGAATATCAAGAAAGTTTCGATAAATCTAAGCATTAACGCATAATCCAAACATCCATTACAAATCCGATATCCCTAACCCATAGTTGGAAATCTACTCATTCATGGATTCTAATGTCAAACAAGAGAAAACAACCCTAGACATGATAAAATTAGGAAATACGATTCCTCGATCTTCCCTATCTTGTTACCGACGTCCGGATTGATGTTTCTCTCCTTCTCCAGCTTCTCCCGAGTCTTTCCTGATGAATTTCAGGCCTTTCCTTGCCCTATCCGTCGCTCTTTGGTTTCTGGAATTGATTCCCCTCCCTCTTTTGCTCGTTCAAACACTTAAAGCACGTTGTTGCGAGAAAGGCAGCTCGCGTGGGCTAGTGCTCTACCCGATCGGGTATTACTCAACCCGAGCGGGTTAAGGTGTCCACCCGAGCGGGTATCAATGTGATTAACCTACCCGATCGGGTTCTCTTCCGGCCCGAGTCGTGTGAATTTTTCTTGAATTTTCTGCATAACTTTAGCCCAAGCGGGGATGTCTCCAAGCCCGAGCGGGCTTAATTAATTTCGTGCCTTTGCTCCTTTTTGCTCTATGCTCGGGTGTTCCATTTGGTTTCGTGGCCTGAATTTGCTCCGAGTGATTTGTAGCTTCCAATATGTGTGGTTGAATCTAAGAATTTTCATTTCAAAGCTCGGTTAGGCATTGTCGCCTTAAAACATGAATATCAACAAAAAGGGCGTATATAAAGAACATTCGTGTCGGATTTGTAACTCGTGCTATATAATCTATGCGAAAATGATGCAAATGTCTAGCCTAAAACTGATACACACTATGTGTTATCACATATCAATAAAGGAATACAGGATTTTACCAAATTACAGTATATTCCTATAATAAACAACTTGAGAAGGGTATATCAATTAAAAACCACAGCAACAATGAGATGACACACAGAACACTCGCCGGACAAAGGCATAATACAACATCAAGCGAAAGGTAAGGCTTGGAAGGATTTCAACGAAAAATTTCTCGAGTTTGCATATGAAACGAGAAATTTTCATCTTTGGTTGTGCACCGACAGTTTTAGCCCATATGGATAAACCCGAACTCTATTATCTATCTCATGTGATTTTTTCTCGGTATAGTTTACCTCCCGAGATATGTTTGAAAAGAGAAGTATGTTTATGAAATCGCTTATTTTAGGACCAAAACATTCAAAGAAACATTTTGATGTATTCTTGTAGCCCTTAATTCATTAATTAAGTGATTTTTGGAAAATTAAATTGTTGAATTTGACGTAAGTACGAATAAAAATTACTTGATTTGTGTTTTTCAAAGCTTGATATATTTTTTGCCATTTTTATTCCACAACATTTGTTGTAAATAAGTTAATATGAGGAATATAACATTATAAATTACAAATATTTGTATCAATTTGAAAACAATATATATATTAAGTTTGTGTAGACATTCGATAAATATTCATCAATTATATTCATCACACACACATATATATATATATATTAAATATTATTAACAAAGTGTAAATAATATAACTTTTTTTTACAAATGTTATGTACAACTATTTAATTATTATGACATCTAAAGGCCTTTTGGTATATAAGATACAGTTTACACATTGTGTTTCCGCAATAGATTCGGCGATAGTAGCTTGAAATTGGCATCAGATTCGTTGCCAATAGGTTGAAATCGTTTGTTGTCAACAAAGAAGCTTGCAATTAAGCACGTTCCGCAGAAAAGCTGCTGCACTGGGTCATAGAGTCTTAGGGGTCCAAGGGTCACATGGTACAAGGTTTTAGGGGTAAAAGGATCATAGGGTTTAGGATAGGTTCGCAGTGGTAAAACAATCGAAAGGATAAAAGGGTCGCTGGGGTCCAAGGGTCGAAGAGGTAAAAGGGTCGCAGGGGTCAAAGGATCGCCGAGATACAAGTGTCACAAAGGGACCTCTTCGACCCTTGGACCCTTGCCACCCTTGTACCTCTTCGACTCTTGGACCCTTGCGACCTTTGTCCCTCTGTGACTCTTGTTACAATAATACTAAATCCACAAAAACAACGATACTAATACTTAATATTGAATAATATTAAAAATAATTTATTATTTACAAATACAATTATTTACAAATAATATGAATAAAATTTTAAAAAATAATAATTTATCAAGTTATTTTCAAATAATTTACTCAAATATCTATGAGCCTTGTTTATCTACGACCCTTGTACCCCTGTGATCCTTGTCCCTCGCGACCCTTGGACCCGTGCGACCCTTAGTCCCCTGTGACCCTTATCCCTCTCGACCCTTGGACCCGTGCGATCCTTGTCCCCCTTCGACCCTTGTCTCTCTGCGACCCTTGTTACAATAATAGTAAATCCACAAAACAACGATACTAACAATAACACTAACAATTCAATAATAGTAAATCCATAAGATCAAATGAAGTTCAAGTTAAAAGGAGGTTCAAAGAAATCAAAATACATCTCAAATCAAAATATGTTGTTGACAAATCGAAGCACAGGTTCTGCTCCATTGGAGAACAGTTCTACTATGAGGCAACAACCCACGTTCAGTCCATTTTCTTGACAAAACTATCTCCGCCCCCTCTGATACAAGCGCCACCATAACTCACAGGCATTAAAGATGCTGGCCAATAATAGAATAAAAGTTCCGATGCAAGCGCCACCACGACTCACGAGCCTTAAAGCTGCTGGCCAATAATAGAACATTCCACAATCGAACATTCCGCAATCGAGGTACATCATTATTACATCGTCTATGGCAAAGACCATTCTCCCTTGCAAACCCTATCGGAAGTGTCTACGACATCACCAAATTAAATCAGTATAAATGAATAAAATTTAAATAATATAACCAAATTATATATGATGAATTGGTTTGAGGTCACTTACCTATGAAACTACGGCCAGATTTGAACGCGTGACTGGTTCAATGAAAACCCTTTCATCAGGAGTGGCCCTTGTACCTCTGCGTCCATTTGACCCATGCGACCTTTTACGCTTTATTAGTAACTTTTTTTTACAAATAATATGAATAAACTGTTAAAAAAGAACAATGTACCAAACTACATCTTCCATAATCAAAGAGTAAATTTTTTTATAAAGTTATTTACAAATGACCCTTGGACCGTGTGACCTTGTCCCCCTCCGACCCTTGGACCTCTGCGACCCTTGTCCCTCAGCGAGCCTTGGACCCCTTCGACCCATGGACCCGTGCGACCTTGGACCTCTGCGATCACTTGGACCTCTACGACCACTTGGACCTCTGCGACCATTGTCTCCCTTCGACCCTTGCCACCCTTTGACCCTTTTACCTCTGTGACCTTTTGTCCCCTACGACCTTTGCCCCTCTGCAACCCTTGGACCCTCTGCGACTCTTGCTACAATAATAGTAAATCCACAAAAACGGTGATACTAACAATAATACGTTCTATTGAATAATAGTAAAAAACCAACCAAATACGAAAATGAATTTGAAGTTTAAAGGATTTTTGTTGTTCAAATGAGGTTCAAAACAATCAAAATACAACGAAATTCAAACTATCTTGTTTGTAGGCCCTGATAGAGGGGAAAATTGTAGACAAGGTACATCATGAACAACGTGTAGTTCGTCTTTGAGGGTACAACCCACGTTATGTCCATGATCGTGACAAAACTTTGTCTAACCCCTGGTGATGTTAACGCCACCGTGTTTCACGGGCCTTAGATCTGCCTCCAAAATCTGTACGTAATTGATTATCAAATCAATCTTACTTCGTTTACCGCAAAGACCACTCACCTCGTAAACTTTATCAGAAGTGTTTGTGATAACCTTACGAATTTACAAGGACGCCAAACTAATGCATATACGCCTGAGATGATGAATCGAATAAATATGTTTCAGTTCACTTACCATTGCATCTACGGCCAGATTTGAACGCGTGTCTGGTACCGTGAAAGTCCTCTGACTAGGATGACCCTGCTTCTACGGATGATGATGACATTGATGATGCATATCGTAGATTACACATATCATCTCCAAAACCACTTACACGAAAAACCATGTCACCTTCGTGACGGAAAACTAAGAAATCCCGAATACAAAAATCATGGTCCTTGAAGAAATCTTTCCATCCATCAGTGAATCTTGAGCCATCCAGCTTGACTTCCCATGTTTTGTTAGACACATCCGATTTAAGCGTTGTAGTGTTGTCGTCCCTCATTTTCCCGTAAATATGCTCATCGAAGAATTTCGTCGGAATGTCCTGTAACAAAAATCGAAAAAAGTCAAATGTGTACATTCTCTGCATTAACATACAAAATTAGAGAGATGACGAAGATTACAAGGTAGTTCTCCAGAAAGCTCGGAAGATGATTTGGAAGAAAGTAGGGAAATGTGGCATTTTTCGGCAAAAAATGGATGGAAGATGATGAGAGTTAGAGAGAGTGTGTGGTTACTACAAAAATGGGTGGAAGATGATGAATGTTAGAGAGAGAGTGTGTCGTTATTCGAAAATAAGGGAACGACTGTAATTCAAAAAAGATATAACCCTGACATCGAATCGCCATGAGATGGAATTCGATAAGACACGATCACACAGTTATGTTTTCCAAATTTTGGTGAAACGTTCGACGGGAATTTTAGTGAAAATGACAAAATGTCAAAAACCAATCAAAATTGAGGGTGGCATGGGTGGCATGGGTTGGGTCGCATATATGCGAAACAATTGAATTTACAAGTTTATAATGTGAAAAAAAAAACAATCAAAACAATACATTTACAACGTCAAACTAATTCATGCCAAATGAGGGTCTCATGGGTCGCATGGGTAGCTTGATCTCATATATTGATTAATAGATGCGAAATCAACGAATATACGGGTTTATAATGATAAAATGACAAAAACCAATCAAAACAATACATTTACAATGTCAAACTAGTTAATGCCAAATGAGGGTGCAATGGGTCGCTTGGTTGCTTATATTGATCAATAGATGCGAACTCGACGAATTTACGGGTTTATAATGATAAAATGAAAAAAACAAATCAAAACAATACATCTACAACGTCAATCAACGGTTAAAACATATTATGACCCATGTGTCCCTGGTTGAGTTGTGTATAACCCGTGCATGTGTTTCAAAAGTGATAGTAGTGTTTTAAGAACTCGTCGAATGAGTTTCATAAATTTCAAAAAACACATTTAACATTTTGTTAAAATGTCGATATTATTTATATTATTATCTATATTGATTCTAAATTAGACATATACAACTCAAATATATTGATAATGGCATATTAATAATGGCATGGGTCGGTTGGTCGATAGATGCAAACTCGACAAAATTACTAGTTTATAATGATAAAATGACAAAAACCAATCAAAACAATACATTTACAACATCAAACTAATTAATGCCAAATGAGGGTCGCATGGGTCGCTTGGTCGCATATATGGATCAATAGATGCAAACTCGACGAATTTACTAGTTTATAATGATAAAGATAAAAAGACCAATCAAAACAATAAATTTACAACGTCAAACTAATTAATGCCAATTGAGGATCGCATGGGTCGCAAGGGTCGATCAAAGATTCTAAATTAAAACAATACATGTACAACGTCAATCAAAGACTCTGCAAGCATTCTATTTCCACTAGAGAGATAGTTCATTAGCTGAGAGTTATCTCCTACCATGTACTCCGTCTTCCTGTCTTATGCATTTTTCTTGTTTGGTATTGCAGTCCAGAGTTATTTCCTTCCATGTACTTCGTCTTCCAGTCACATTTCAGGAGTGACCCAACACCGTCATCTAAGTCACCCCCGCAACTCATCAGTGATTGCATAGAGACTGAGTCCACCAATTACCAAGACCTTAAGTAACACATAGACAACACGATACCCTGCATCGACAGATGTTACTGTGGCAGCAGGTCACAAAGGTAAAAAAGATTTTTCATAGAAAAATTTGGGTTACATGCACATACTAAGAAAAGAGACGTAGACGTTAACTTATAGACATGGGTCGGAAAGGTCACATGGGTCGGAAGGGTCACATGGGTCGGAAAATAGGAGTCTAACAACAAACGGCAAGTCACATGGGTCGAAAGAAAGGAGTCTGACAGCAAAACGACAAATCACATGGGTAGGAAGGGTCATATTGGTCAGAAGACAGGAGTCTGACAGCAAAACGACAAGTCGCATGAGTCGCATAGGTCGCATGAGTCGTACATGGGTCATATGTGGTCACATGAGTTCGCGTTCGTCGGATGGGTTCCTGTTTAAACTTGATTCTAATTTAATCCGATTGAAGGTCACATAACGGGTCATATTGGGTCACATGAGTCGGATAGGTCATAACCTTACGAACAATAGATGCAAAATAAGACATTTTCAACATTTAAATATTCATTACATAAGGTCACAAAGGTTACAAAGGTCATAAAAGTTACAAAAAAAGTTACATAAGGTTACATAAGGTCTCAAAGGTCACAACGGTTACAAAAAAGGTAAGAAAAAGGTTGAAGAAAAAGGAAAAAAAGGTTACATAAGGTCTCAAAGGTCACAAAGGTCAAATTTGCCGACTTTAGAGACACATCGGAGCCTTCCCCCGTAAAGAGAGTCGTGTGTGACTCAACGCCTTCTCCAAGTTGACCTCCAACCGTGACCTTAGGTAACACGGATACAACACGACGTCTCAGTCTACCGATTACCAAGACCTTATATAATGCAGATACAACAGAAAGTCTTCCATCCACGTTGTAAATACTTGTATATATCTGCATAGAGACCGAATCCGACGATTACCAAGACCTTGAGTAATAAATAGACAACACGATGCCATGCGTCCAACATGTGACCTTCGTGACGAAGGTCAAAACGGTCACAAAGGTAATAAGGATTTTTTAGAGAATTTAGGGTTAGAGACTTAGATGAAAAGAGGAGAGAGATGGGATTCTTTCGATTCATTCTCATCTTAAATGGGTGTTATGGTGAGACTTAGAAAATTTGATGAACCTTTTAATATAGGGGTAATAGAGACGTGTCGCAATGGTCTTGAGTGTGCCACTGGTAAAATAAAAAGCATAGCTAGCACTGGAAAAGCCAGTAGTCTAACATTGAAAAGACTAGTCGAAAGGGTTGCAATGGCCAAATGGGTCGCAAGGGTCGCAACGGTCGCAATGGCCACAAGGGTTGCAAGGGTCGCAATGGCCACATGGGTCGCAAGGGTCGCATGAGGCTCTGTGACCCAGTGCGACCATACGACCCTTGTACCCCTCCGACCCTTGTACCCCTGCGACCCTTTGACCCCTGCGAATTGTACCAAATATTTAAAAAATAATAATCTGCCAAATATTTACATCTTCCATTCCAAAAAAAAAACAATGTACCAAAATATCAAGTTAGTCTCGGGGTGGAGGGATACATTTTCCATTACTAAATATATGAGTCGCCATCTTCTCACGCATGGAAGTAACATTGTCGTCGCAAATGAAGTGAAAAGTATTACGTATCCTTAGTAACGAGACTTTTACGAATTTTTAGGCAAAAATACCACAATCATTCGCGCATTTGTTTAGTAATAGACCTTCATAATACTCATACTTCTATTCATCTTCTCCAGAGGCCGAAGAAGGAAACCCTCCAACAAAGAGCATCTTCGGGACACTGTTTCTTACCTTCTCAATCACCGGATCGATATGCTTTTTCTTCAAGCTGCTATGGCAGTCGTATATTATGATGCATTGGGTCGCGAAATCCGCTTTGATGGCTACCCAATAACATCCTATAAATCGACTTTTGATCGATGAAATGTTTAGAACCGAGGCAAAGCCTTCAAAATCACTCATTGGTGTCTTTGTACTTCTGAATGGATACTTGGCATTCAAAAAATCACTAAGAATTTCCGGCAAAGTTTCTATATCCTCGTACATCCACAACATGAGCGTCTGCATGAAAGAAATAGGATAAACGTGATAATTCCGATACACACTGGGCATGAATGACGAAATAAAAAGACAGCACATCAACGCCTCATCCAATTGCTTCAAAAAAAATTAACACACATGAATACATATGACACAAAACTCTGTGACTAAGGGTTTCAAAAAACTTACATCAGCTTCAAGCAATACATTAGGCTTTAATATAGTCTCCGAAAACTTTGGTCCCCGGGAATATCTAGCTTAGATTTCCACCATTACTCATGTCGAGATGTATTTAGGAACATATATAGCTTAGTCAACGTTTTACCGCTACCGTCAACAAATGAAGGAAATCGGGTTATCTCGCCCTTTACTAATCCCTTGGGCTTCCACACAAACTGACCTTTCCCTGCAGGTTCTTGAACCACCTTCTTTACGGGTTCTTGAACTACATTTTCTACGGGTTCTCCATCAACATCTTTTCTTCGCCCTCTCCTTCACACTGTTCTTGCTCTTTTTGCCGGCGGAGGTTCAACATATGGTACAGACTCCTTCAATAAAGGTCCAACACCTGCATAAAATTTAATTCATTAAACATATGGCGACCAATACGACCATTCGACCTATGCGACTAATACGACCTTTTGTGTCCCATTCGACCCATACTATCAATGCGACCTTTGTGACTCAAATGACCGTACTTACTTGGTGGTACTTCGACAATAGCGGCAACATCTTGGACATGACAACTGCTGGAGTATCCTTGTCAGGAACCTCGTTGGCGACGTTATCGATAGGACCCACTAATGTATCTTTAGTGTGGACCTCTTCGACAGGACCCATGCGACCCATGCGACTCTAGCGACCCAACAACTTATGCGACCAACGACTTATGCATCCCTGTGACCTAGCCGACTCTTGAGACCCATGCCAACTCTCGATGGAAATTGACTCTCAAATGACGTTTTTCACTAAATATTACTTACTTGGTTGAACTTCATAAGGAGCAATGTTGACCGGAAAC
>CM071869.1:3449730-3468191 GCA_036759665.1 Gynandropsis gynandra
TCCTCTTCTGGCCATCTGGAGAGTCAACCGGCTCTTCGCTTGGCTCTTTTCTTGACACTGGATTTGGACGTTGAAGGAATTCAAAATCATGATCACTAACAGTGCCGGAAGATTGATTTCCGATGCTCGCATCTTTCTCGACAACCTTTGATTTTGGATTAGGCAAATGAAACTCTATATCCCTTAGAAGGTCTCTTACAGCGTTGATGATTCTTTTCTCTAACTTCTTTATTTCTTCTATTAATTTCTGCTCCACTGTCAGAGGGACTGCAACATGAGCATCACCTTGATGATTCTTTTCTCCTTCTCCTTCGGCTTCAGCATCACCTTCTCTTTCTTCATCAGCTTCAGCAACACCTACCCATCCTCCGTCTTCGTCATCTTCAACCTCTATTATTTTTTCACTCACGCTCTCCTTCCTCTTAGTCCCCTTTTCTTTCCCTTCTTTTGATCACCAAGAGCTGCTTTTCGTATCAACAGTTCTTGCTTACGCATATCCTCCCAACAAATACCCTTCGGATTTCTACGAAGATGTTCCATCCATATCTGAACATCGAGATCGTTGCATCCCTCGTAATCCTCCAGATCAGAAAGTAAAGCTTCCTCTTCGTGTTCAGCACCAAAAATACTTCGAATATCTTGAAAAAATAACAAGTAATACCCTCTATGACCCTTGTTTCCCTTGTGACCCTTGTGTAATTGTTACCTTAGAATCTCTGATCTGCCTTATCACATCTACATACGTCGGGTTTAAACTGGATTTAACCATCTTCTTGCACATTCTTGGGCATGATGGATGCGCATCCAGAACATCAACATACCATCCCTTTCCGCCCAAGCTAAGGATGGTTTCGAATGGAAGTAACTGAAACATTAAAACAAAATGATAAGAATGCAAAAAGTACGAAAACATTCAAGTTATTCGTATAATATATACAATTTACCATTAGTGGGATCCTGAAACTGCCACAATACCATTTTGGTTTCGGTGATTTCCCGCTAACGTGTTTGCGGCAAGTATCAACAATCTTCTTGAATGTGTAACGCCCCCATGGAAAGCCTTCACAAAATTCCAAGTCATCAACCATGTCAATAAGATCATGGGTGATAGAGTATTCTGTTGAAGGCTTGTGAGCCATAACTTGCCCCAATAACATCAAAGTTGCCTACCTCTTCCGGTCGTCGGAATTCTTCGCCTTCACAAGCTTTTCACTGCAGTGTCTGGGGGTCACCTTTCCATGGCCAAAATTCTTCAGCCTGAATGTGTTACCCCATTTGGACTTCCATCCTTTAGGATATGGTCCATATTTCAATTCAGAAATTAGTGCGTGCTCCACTATAGAGTACCAGATGAGAATGAAGTTTAAGACGAACTACAACTCATTCTTTTCCTGTATAATCACGGAGTGGTTTAGTAGAATAGACATTTGAACCTTCATCAATGTGAACATTGAAAATGGAATAAATGCCTAAATTGTGACTCTTTATCGATGTAATGCAACTTGTATTCATCTAAGATTCCTCTCAGCGTCGTTACTGTCTCGTGAGAATAACACTTGGTGGTGATCTTTGGCATTCTATCCATGTGCTTGAATTCATACACAAACTTTGGCTTTGGTGCCACCTACAAAATGACCAATTAACAATACATTATAGTTCTACCGACTTAAGCGACCCATGCGTCTCAACTGGCCTGTGCGACCCATGTGACTCAAACGATCCTCAGACCCTCTGCGATACTCAACCGACTCACTGAGACTCAAGCGACCCATGCGACTCAATTGACCCATGCGACTCAAGCAACCCACGGGGCATAATATTAAGCGACCCACGAGGCATAATATCAAGCGACCCATGCGACTCAAACGACCCTTGCGACTCAATGACATAAGTGACCCATGCGACATAAACGACCCTTGTGAGTCAATGACACAAGCGATCCATGCGACTCAAACGATCGTTGGACCGTCTGCGATGCTCAAACGACCATTGCGACCCAACCGACTCATTGAGTCAAAGATGGTCATGCAACTCCTGCGACCCTTGCGACTCAACCGACTCTTTGACACTCACACCCATTTCAAGTCAATAAACCATGTTGTGACTTGACAGCTTGCAAAAGCCTAGAAATCGATCTGCTTACACTTATTGACGCCATTGAAGATTGACTCGTGCTCTCTTCTTCACTACTGCTGCTGATTCTAGCCATTTCATTCTTGCCAACTTCAAATCGATCCCTCTCAAGTTCGAAATCACTTATTTTTTCTTGCTCTAAACTTCGAAACAAATTTTCACATCGAAAAAAATGTTCCTCTTTCTTACTTTTGACACGGTATAACAGTTGTTCACGTCGAAAAACTGCAGAACGTGTGTCTTTTCACGTTCGAAAATTAAGGGCAATTTTTTCTTTTCTTCCATTTTTTCATACTTAATAATTATTTTCACGAGGGTATTTTTGAAGTGGTTTAGCCCTACGAGGGTATATCTGATATTCCGCCCTATTAATATCACTAATTTTCATGTCATTAAAATAAATATTTAGGAAATTTATTAAAAGACCTACAACTTTAGCAATTAGTTTCATTTTACTTATAATTGTTTTATAGTATTAACGTCATTAGTTTTATTTACTTCTATAAAATGGTACTAATATCTTTTTGTTACATCATTAAATATTTAGTTTTATTGGAATAAAAATTAGTTGTTTTTCAAAAGTTGAAATATTTGTATTCCAAAATATTTGCTCCTAACAAAATAGCATGGATAATACGATATTATTATTTATAAATATTCGTATAAAATTAAAATTATATATATGAAGTTTCGCGTATATATTAAATAAATTTTTCTTTAACAATTCAATAATATATAATATATTTTTTGTTGGATTAGTGTTTTGTACAACTATTTAAATATTTATCACGTCTAAAGATGTTATTGTATATAAAATATTAATTATTTTAATAAAACATATAACATACAAATTGCATTACATTTTTTGATTAATTTCATTAGAAAAATACACATTTATTATGATATAATGTATACTTCGATATATGTATCGGTAAACAACTAGACTATACATCATAAAATGCAATATATATTTCAAATATAATGGGAGAATGAAAATTTTAAAAAATTATAGATTTATTAATATTAACTATATATATATAAATGAAAAAACAAGACATATAAGTTAAATTAAAATACCAATAAATATAATATAATTTAAAAAATACTAAGAATTATAAGATGATATAAATAATTTAATATCATACCAAATGGTCTAACAATACACCAATAATGTAATATATCTAAATATTCATCAACTCATACATTATCTTCAAACGTCGAAATACCTACTCATATTTTCAATCCCTTTATGCCATGGAGGATTGACGCACCATCAAACATCTGTTAAATTTGCGTTGACATAGCGCCCGAAAACCATTTTTCGCAAACATTAAGGATTATATGTCATCAAACATCGAGGATTAGATTATTCGAATCGGGTTAAGTGGTTTGTTTATTTATAATTTTAAGAAAATAAATTATATTTTGAAATGTATCATAGATGACATATGATAAATTATTTCCACGAAAAAGCTAATCACCATTGATAAACAAATATTATTGTTATTAATATTGGTTGATAAATTGTTTTAAAAGATGGTAAATAATATTTTGTAATTCATTATGATGATCTTAGGCATTTTTCATAGTATTGCATTATCAATTAGTTTAAATGGTACATGAATTATATGGATTATTTTTTCCTTCTCAAATCCAAAATTTTGTTCTATAAAGATAATTAATATCAAAATAAAAAGATAATTTAATATGTTATACGACAAAAGATGTCTATAAAACAAACAGTTTTGTAACTGTAAAATTCAATCTTTCAACTGAATTAAACTAAAATGTGATGTTTATTAATTCACATCCAATAAAAAATTTAAATAGTATTGTTCCTAATGTTTGAGTTGCGAAAAAATTTATTGGGAGTATTTTTTCAGATGAGATCACACTTCCTTCTGAAAAAAGACGGAGTGCGTTAAGACCTTCAATGCAAGATTCAAAACTCATAGATCCCTAAACAATGCAATCATCAAATGAGCAAAGCACAAAGAAAAATCACATATTTTTGACTCATTAATAATAGATCGTTGATTGTGCCAGTTTCAAACTAGTCACTACAAAAAAACAAGTGAATATCAACGGACGGATCAACGGATCCGTTCGTTGATAAATATTCCAAAGGATTTCATGGATAACACAAAATTATCAATGGGAATCAATTCGTTGACATCTGTTGGATTCTAGTAGATTTTCATCAAACACTTTTTGTTGATATTGATTAGTGAATCTATTGAAAGCCTGTTGGAAAACCGCTGAATTATTTCAACGGATGAACATTTTTCGTTCCAACTGATGTCCGTAGAAAATTTTAACAAATGTCCATTGGTAAATTTAAAATTTCGATATGATATGTGGGAAAAATCAACCATTGGATTTCAACGGGTATCCGTTGGAATTTTCAATATTTATACACCAAACTCGAATTCTATAATATCAACCCACTAAACAAAAAATTTACTTTCAAACAATATCTCCTTCTTAAAATAGAAATATATACAGATTGAGAAAGTAGATGTATAGAAGAAAAAATTGTGTATTCGAAGAAGTTATGCGACAATTCTTACACGAATTGGAGCAGTTCATGAGTTTTGCGTCGATGTAACCTTTATGTCAAGAACACATTATGTTCTTTCTAAACATGCAAAAACATGAACAATCAATGTCCAGGAAGTTTTTTGCAAACCAATTTACAAGAAATGTTTCTACAAAATTATGAAATTTGGTTCTTTTACGGAAGATTGTGGCATTAGAGATAATGTACAAGACGCTGATAACACGTAATCCGTCGTAGTATTTACATCATTCTTAGGTCTAGTTTTGATTAGATTTCTTAGATTTCACCGATTTATCGAGTTTATTCGAGGACTTCATCTACATTTCGTGTTTTGTATAGGAAACGAAGACATGAAGCGAAACACGAGAAATTACGGCAATTCAACCCCAAAAACGTGATTAAATGACAAGGTAAAACTTGTGCAAGGCCATGGAAGCAAATCAAACACTCAAGCATCGAGCGAAAGGAGCGAAAACAACATTTGATAGTGTACATGCTCGGGGATGAAGTGTGGCCGCCCGGGCTGTGTTTGTGCACCCGATCGGGCTACTCTTGTGCCCGCTCGGGTCCACCTTTTTCTCAACAAATTCCTTGATTTTAGAACGTCCAATTCAGGAGAAAAGAGACCTTTTAGAGTTAGGATTCGAACCAGACTTGTCGGGTCCACCTTTTTCTCAACAAACTCATTGATTTTAGAACGGCCAATTTCTGAACAACATCCTTAATTTTAGAACGGCCAATTCAGGAGAAAAGAGACCTTTTAAAGCTAGGATTCGTACTAGACTTGAGAGGGGACGTGAGGAGACATTAGAGGACACTTGGAGAGTCATAGAGAAGGAGGGAGAAGGACGGAACGAGGAATTCGGAGCATGGAGGATCTATTGAAGACGTCAGTATATGAATAGGGAGGAATCTCTTTCTTTATCAATGTTAAATATAGTTATCTTTTGTGTTTCGTTTTCTAAGTTCATGTCCGAGTAGATCCATAGCCATGGGTTAGAGAGTATTGCCAATATGTAACGAAGTCTTGTTCTTAATGAATGGTGGTTCTTAACGCTTTTGTTCTTGTACGCCACTTGAATGAATGAATTCGGTACTAGATCGTTTTTCAGATTGATTGGTTGTGTTTAATGCTTTCATTCTTGTACGCCACTCGAATGGATGATTATAGAACTCTAATGAATCTACGCTAGGGGATTAGACTTTGGAAGTGCAACTCTCGATACCTATGGTGCTTAGTCATTAAGTTTATTTCGTTAAGTAGTTTAGCTTAGTTTGCATTCGCATTTCCCATTCACTTATTGATTTCATACGTCTTATTCATTAGTTACTAGCTTTAGAGTTGCATCAATTCCTTTTGTTCGACCCTGGTACTATACGATCTGTATTCTTGCGGAAACGTTAGTCTATGTAAATTATTACTTGAGATTAACCCACATCAGAAGCAAAAGCAATGAAAAGAAATGAAGAGGTTCATTAAGAAATAATGAATACCGATCTATATGTTGAAATGGTGTTAGATGCTTTCCTTTGAGTTTTTGAGCAAACACATGAAGAGATGTCAAACATTGAGGCACGTAGATTTTTCAACAAATCGAATGCAACGAAAAAACCTATATATGAGGGTTATCGTTAAGGTCAATCTCGTTTATCCTTATCATCAAAATTGATGAGTATAAAAACATACTACAATGTAGTTGAAAATTATATGGATTCATTTTGCTAAACCATGCATGAATATTTATCTCTAATCAAGCGTTTGAGATATGTAATGAAACAAAGAATGATTTAAAGGATTTGGGAATGCCACATGAAAATATTGATGTTTTTAGAAATAATTTCATGTTGTTCTGAGGAGGAGACAACTACCTTTTAAAATGTAAATTTTGGTGCAAGTGGATTTTGTCCAAAAAACCATCTTCACGGAAATATGTAGTGTACAAAAAGATGTTGTATATGTTTGTAGTGAACAATTTGAGAAGGTTATATGAATAAAAAACCACAGCATCAATTAGATGGCACGTTGAATACTCCACCGATGATAGGATAATACAACATCGATCGAAAGGTAAGGCTTGAAAGGATCTCAACGAAATATTTCTCGAGTTTTCATATGAAAGAGAAATGTTCATATTTGGCTGTGCACCGATGGTTTTAGTCCATATAGATAAATTAGAACTCAATATTATCTATATCATGTGATTATGTCTCCGTGTAATTTAACTCTCGAGATGTGTCTGAAAAGAAAAGTTATGTTTCAGAAATTGCGTATTCTATGACCAAAACATCCAAAGAAATATTTCGATGTATTATTGCAAACCTTAATTCATTAATTAAGAGATTTGTGGAAAATTAAATTGTTTAATATGATGTAAGTATGAAGCAAAACTTTACATTAAAATCAGTATTGTTGTGGAAAATTAACGATTTTCTTACCCACAGATTGTTATTCGGATGGAGCACGCATAAGAGACTAGCATGTCTCTATTGTATAGAGGATACATATTCGTGTCATATAGTACACGGGAAAAAACAATGTTGGTTTGATTTTCATTAAAGATTTCTTCCCCGTGGACATAAATTGAGAAAAGATAAGAGACGTTGTCTAAAGAAAATGGTACAAAGAAGAGGCACCATGCATGCAAACAGGTATGCAAATACTATACAAACGAATAAACACGATGACATATTTACAAAAATAGGTGGAATATGGAAGAGATCGTGGGCAATCGAAAACCACAAGACCAAGGTGAATGGCATAACTGGTACAAACGTAGTATTTTCTGAAAACTACCAAATTATAAATCACTTTTATTGCGTCATAATTTGGATGTCGTCAACACTGTTTTGAATGTGACGAGGAAAACAAAGCATAACATAGAATCAATGAAATATATGAAGACAATATGTGGGAGCCTTGAGCTAGAGTTACGCGATGGAAAGACACATATATCAATATTAAGATTTGTTGGCCCTGTGAAAACAATATTATTGAGGTGGTTTAAAGAAGACACTAAATTTCCATATGGATATGCATCAAACATTACTCGTTGTGTGGATATTTTGGTTTCAAGGCTCACTGGGTTGTATAGTCACGATTATCACGTTTTCATGCAATGACTCGTTTCAATTATGTTTGTGGAGCTATTACCACAGAACGTGCACGACGTGTTATGCATAATTAAAATAATATTTAACGATATATGTTTAAGAAATTTAAAAAGAGATGGCTTAGAATTATTGAAAAATAATATCTCTAAGGTATTATACTCTTTGGAAAGAGTCTTTCTGTCTTCCTTCTTCGATGTCATGGAACATTTGTCAATACATTTACCAGACGAAACATAGAAAATCGAAAGAAGATCACACAAATTATCCATATCAATATAATCCTCAACTTGGTGTAATTCTTGATATCTTTACACCAATTTGACATACAAAAGGAAAATCCGAGAAATATTGGCTAACAACATAGGGTATAATCATACACACACATATATGTTATTATATTGTCAAAATATATGACCTTTTGAAAGGTAAAAAAATGATGAAAAATCGATCTTTTAATATATTACACACCCACATATATATACATACATATGTGTCTGTATATTAACACATTTTCATTACAGGATATTTGATGAAGAAGTAATGAGTATATATCCTCGTCTAAGCTCATATGAACTCAAAAAAAATGAAAGTTCAACATTATTCTTAGTGTTGAGAGATTATGTAAGTACACGTAGTTTTGTATATTTTTACAAATAATCATTTCTTTATATTATATAGGTTAAGGATTGTGATGATAGACATCTTACTTGGTTAAAAGATTTGGCTAACAGTTTAACAAAAAAATTGTACTGTGTTTACCAATTATTTTTACTCGAGATACACATTCCACGCTTAGAAACACGAAAGACATAGAAGCACATTCAATTACGACAATATGTATTAATAGAGGATGATAACTTCTACGATATTTTGCACCAAATCCTACAGGTCGAATATCTTGGTCTGGTTGGATTGAAGATAATATTTCTTTTAAAATGTCGGTGGTTCGACTCAACCGTAGGAAATAAAAACATTAAAAAAATATTTCAATGAAAAAAGCGATAAATATCAAATATAATTTATAGTTAAAGTTCAAATCACACAAAAAGACAAAAATACATAATATAAATGAAATGAGACATTAACTCTTCACATCCATCTCCACACTAGTCATCTAAATTTAGGTTTATCGATGACTTTACTAGCGTCACCAATTCATCTAAAATAATGAAACAAATTGTTAAAATTTCAAATCAAACATCAAATATATTAAAATAAAACTCGCATAAAATTGATATACTTACTGAGTTTTGTTTTTTGATATCTTGCAATGTCCCCATAACATTATCCTACCCATCTGGATTATGAATCTACTTTTTAGTACAAATTAAGCTTCAATAATATTAGGAGTCAGACAGTTACAATACAGACTAATCACATGACCTCTCGTACTAAAAGTCGAATCTAAAGCAATTGTGAATGTCATAATATCCAAAATATCTATTGACATCAAAGAAAGCGTTCTATATTCGGAACCCGTAATCTTCCACCAATACAAAATATATAAATTCCTAACATCTTCTTCACATTATTATAACAAATATGTCTGCATTTCCAATTTCACAACCCCAACTCCATGATTTTTACGTTTCAAATAATCTTGAAGCAACCAATCATTAAGATCATCCATGCTAGTAGAGCTCAACACTTCACTCCCATTTTATTCGTTTGTTTCAATCAAATTATTGGGCTCAAAACGAGACTATTATACCGCATAGGCCCGAGAAAAACAAGCTCGGGCCGACACGAATTTGAACGTGCTTATAAATTTAGGCTCGTGGCTCGGCTAGAAGGGGTTTTATGAGCTTTGGTCAAGCCACGAGCCGATATTTTCAAACCCTGGTGTGGAAACGATGGGAGTAAGCAAAGAGAAAACTGAAGCCAAGAGATGGACGAAGCAAAGAGAAGACCGCAGCAAAGAGTTCGATGAAGCAAAAAAAAAATGAATGAAGGTGATAAAATGAGGGATACTTTACAACTACATATGAATTATAAATTTGGACATCTCGATGACGATGATCATCATGAATAGGATTTTTGTGTCATATCAACATTAAAATTGAAAGGAAAGGTCGATTGAGTAATTGTATTGTAAGGATAAGATCTTTATATATTTTGAATATTATAGTTATTATTTATGAATTTTTGTTATTTTATATATCCTTGATTTTTTTTATAAAATTTGAAAACCATGTTTGTGTATTTCAATTAAAAAAAACAAAAATAGCATCCAATAGGACTAGGCAAATAAGGAATATACGTAAAAAATATTAGTTTAGTACCTGAAGATAAGAATAGTTCGGATAACTAAGTTACTCTTTGTATTTATATTTGTTGAAAAATTGATTCTACTATTTGTATTTATCCTTCGGATATTCAAATTTTCGGTTCGATATGAATGATTCGAATATTTTGTCCACCTCTACCAACTATAAAGCACAAGGTGTTGTTCCCATCCGGAAATTTACCATGTACTTTGTCATCTTTTAGTCAACTTTATAGTTTTCGTTCACATATTGTCCGCCTTTCCTGTCGATTTGCGGACGCCCTTGAAGTCCGGAATTATCCACGGTTTACGGCCTCAGAACTTTTTCCGTATTTGTTGACGGATTACGGACGTTTTTGTTTGGCAATGCTCATTTACGGGTCATTGTCTGTCGTCCCTAAACATGGTTAGGATTGGATTAGGGACGTATACTTCGGTCCCTAAATGGATAATTTCTAGTAGTGCTCGTAAACTTTCTCGATAGCCCAAGTTATCCATTCCATCTTTAAACGTAGATCAAGAATAGTTGTAAGATAAACCATCAGATTTAAGTTTTTATAATCTCCCAATACTTTTGAAACTTATTAAATTTAGGCTCGTGGCCCATCCCGACGGTTTTTTAATGGGCTCGGGTCGAGCCGTAGGCTGATATTTTCAAGTCGTGGTGTGGAAACAACGGGAGTAAGCAAATTCATAATCTGGATAGACAAAGCAAAGAGAAGAACAAAGTAAAGATATGGATGAAGCAAAGAGAAGACCAAAGAAAAGAGATGGAAGAAGCAAAAAGTCAAGCTCGGGCAGACACGAATTCGAACGAGCATATAAATTCAGGCTCGTGGCCCGACATAAAGGTCGTATTTTTGGTCTTGGAGGAATTGCATCACAACATGCAAGTTCCTCCAACAAAAGAGACAAATCACGAGATGCGAAATACTGTATCTCAATTGCTCGAGTCGCAACAAGAATATGAAAGACGACATCAACGATCAGAACGACAACATTAACGGTGATGAGCATGATGAAGGAATAAATGCCTTCTATCAGTTGGAATGTGTGCGAGAACAATGGTTCCAATAACGATAATTCAGAAATACCACCAAAAATTTGTAATATATGTTCGTTATGTATAAACATTAATTAATTAATTAATTATCTTTTAAATTTATAATTGCAATTATAATTTTTTTTTTAAATTTCAGACAGAATATGCCGTCTGGAATCCGTCCTTAAACTTTGCGGACGGGTCACGACCTTCCCTTAAATTTTACAGACGGGTCATGTCCAACTGAAAACGTAGGGACGTTTTCCCAACGATGTTTTCGTTCACATATTGGTCGCCTTTTCCTTCGATTTGCGAATGGCCTTGAAGTCCGGAATTATAGACGGTTTACGGACTGAGATTTCGTCCGTATTCGCAGACGAATTGCGGACGTTTCTAGTTTGACAATGCTCGTTTGCGGACCACTTTCTACCGTCCCTAAACATGTTTAGGGATGGAATAAGGACGTATTCTTCAGTCCCTAAATTGTTAATTTCTAGTAGTGCTTGTAAACTTTTTCGATAGCCCAAGTTATCCATTCCATCTTTAAACAAAGATCAACAATAGTTGTAAGATAAACAATCATATTTCAGTTCTTATAATCTCCTGACCACTTTCAAAACTTATTAAATTTAGGCATGTGGCCGATCCCGACAAGTTTTTAACGGGCTCGGGTCGAGCCATAGGTTGAAATTTTCAAGTCGTGGTGTGGAAACAACGAGATTAAGCAAAGGCATAAATTGGATCGACGAAGCAAAGAGAAGACGGAAGGAAAGAGATGGATGAAGCCAAGAGAAGACCAAAGAAAAGAGATGAACGAAGCACAAAGACAGGCTCGGGTCGACACGAATTTGAACGAGCTTATTAATTTAGACTCATGGCCCTACAAGAAGGGTTTTTACGAGCTCAGGTCGGGACACGGCCCGATATTTTCAAACCATGGTGTAGAAACATTAGGAGTAAGCAAAAGGATAATCTGGACCGAGAAACAAAGATAAGACTGACGGCAAGAGATGGACTAAGCAAGGAGAAGATCGAAACAAAGAGTTCGATGAAGAAAGAAAATGAATGAAGGAGATAAGATAAGTGATACTTTATAACTACTTATGAATTATAAGTTGGACATTTGGATAATGATCATCATCATGAATCGGAATATGGTCATTATGACATATCAACATTAATTGCAAATTAAACGAAAAGATCGAGTAAGTAATTGCATTATAAGGATAAGATCTTTGATATTTCGAATATTATGATTATGATTTATAAATTTATAAATTTTTATTATTTATAAACCCTGTACTTCAATTTAAATTTATACACCCTGTACTTCAATTTAAAAAAACAATAGACATATATATAACATCTAATTGGGCTGGAAAAATAAGAAATATACATAAAAAATTATTTGTTTAGTACTTAAGCATAAGCATAGTTCGAATAACTAAATCTACTGTTTTTTACTTTTTTTTGAAAAATTTGTTCTTCTATTTATATTTATCCCTCAAATATTCAAATTTTCGGTTCGGGACGAATAATTCGAATATTTTATCCATCCCTACCGAATAATCCATCTAGGCACAAGACGTTGATAGAACGTCCAACTAGCTCCTAACGATCTTTACAGCTCTTAATAAATCAACATGTTTGTTATGAATTTTATAGGATCATTTTGGAAAGTGTTATATATCTTTAGCTTTTCACACAAGGGGTTAAAAGAGATTTTTACAAGCTCGATCCTTATCAATTTAATATCTTAATCAATATCGTTATTCGAATTGATTTTATCAGTTGATCGAGATCAAAATTCTCAAATATGTATGTCAAATCAAGAGAAAAAGAAATGGTTCGAGAATAGAACATGTGATATTGTAATAGCGTTCGAAAAAGTGATGCTAACACTTCTTCCAACCTTATGTATCGGTGGCCCTACGTATGCTCATTGTTGGTTTGAGGGTTACTGAAGAACTTACTGCTTCTTCTATGGAGATTATTATCCATATAACTCACATTCCTCATATCTTTGATTCTTCATTCGAGCAAGAGACTTGGCTTCCGGTTTTGTTTCCCACAACTCTCTCTACTTTCTACCTAAAGAAATCTTTCATTTTCTTGTTGATGGCAATGAGGTTGATCTTGAAAGTGATTATGTGCTTCTGTTTGTAGCTCTATACCAACTGCGTAAGAAATGGAAGCGCAGGGTCTCAAGAAAGCTTTTCTCAACTTACTGCGGAATAACATAATGTAACACGAGTTTTTGAGACCCGAATTAGTTCCTAGGCTTCGATTGAAAACGACAATAGTTAATGTAACACAAGTTCTCACTGATAACACGAGGGCTTTTCTCACCTTACTCCAACAATATGTTGGATCTCTTCTTCTGTAGAACGAATCATATAGCTGTGAAAATCATATTCTAATGTGAGATGATGATTCTGCTCAGAAAAAACCTTAAACAAAAAGGGTTAAAACACAAAAGATATGTTTATTTAGAAGATGAAAAAACTAATCTTACTTACATCTTCAGGAGAACTTATAGTTTCCTAAGGGTCACGGCAAGAAAACCGAGTTTCTCTAGAATTAAAGCATAAGAATACACATAATTAAGAAAAACCCACAGGGATAATACCAAAACTGAGAGCGAATATTACTACATACAGTTTCAGGATGAATCCCTTTAAAAGAGTTAGGTAGTCAGAACGAACAAGTGAACGTCCAAATTGTCGAAAAAACATGTCTGCAAGCATAAAACTCAGACAGTTCAGATTAAAGGGATTTGAAACTTCTAGGTAAATTGCCTTTTGGAAAGAACCAAAGCTAGCTCGATGAATTTAAGTCATCTTTTTTGTTTGATCCCTCACTAAATACGACACATTTCAGTCTGAAGTAATTAAAAGGGGTAAACTCAAAAAAAACCTTTAAAAATAACTTTTAATAAAAAAAACCTTGCACTTTTAACTCATAAAAAAAACCTTCAAAAATAACTTTTAATAAAAAAACCCTACACTTTTAACTCATAAAAAAAACCTTCAAAAATAACTTTTAATAAAAAAACCCTACACTTTTAACTCATAAAAAACCCTAAATTATATTTTTTAAATAAAAAAAATTTAAAAGAAAAAAACAAACAACGAACATATCAACGTAATATACCTCGGAGTCTTCATTTTTTTATACCGAATTCTGATTTGTGAAGGAGTTGGACCGCTTCTTTATCAAATATGAGAAAACTAGCTTCGCCAGTATCGTCAATAACTTTCACATATACACGGAACCTAAAGAGTATGCTATTAATAATTCAATGTAAACAATCGAAGTAATGCTTTATAGATAAAAGGAAAATGACCTATTTTGGGAATGGACTATCCGTGGTTGTTTTGCAGGAGTCGCAATAGAAACGTCTGACGGTAGCACAAGCAGAAATGTCATTCGCAATTGCATTAACTTTTCGGGAACATGTATTGCACCCTAAATAGTACCATCCATCTCTGTTTAGAATCTCTGTGATTAAAGCTAGAACTATGCAAATTAAAGTCTGCACAAATAGAGAATACATTTTAATATGTAACAGTAAAACATCTAAATAACATAATTGAAGTAAACATGACAGATACGCGGTAGCTTTTCCCAGATCTGCAATTGTCTTAACTGGAAAAGCATTCCAGAAATCAATTGATTCACTGGGTTGCGGACGCGGAGGAAACAAACTGATGTTTTTTGGAATATTTGTTGAACCATCTAGAAGGCTATATCGAAATAGATTAATAAAAAATCAAACGTTAAATAAATAACATTGAAGAATGCATATAATAATTTAGATTGGAAAAATAAAAAAGTTGAAATTGTCCAAAACAGGAAAATAAAGTTAAACGTACTGCGTTTTATATTGTACTATAGCCGGGAAATTTTGATCTGAGAAGAGTTTGCTTAAAAGTTGCACATTACGAATTATTCACCGATCTGTAAACAAGAAAAAAGTTCAATAATAGTTAAACGAAGTATAAATTTTTAAATTATCAATCAGAAAATTTAAACGTAAATCTTATTAAAATCCAAAACAAAATGTTTATCAGTAAACAGAAACATATAAACATAGATACAATTAAACCTAAAAAAGAAAATTTTTATAGTTATACATTTACAACTAAGTAGAAAAATGGTAATGCGAGAAAACTAAATTCGTAAGACATTTATATCAACATCGATGAAGAAAAGTGCACTCCAAAACCTGGAATAAAAATCATAAGCTGCAAACAAAATAATCAAATCTAACTGTATTAAACAAATAAGAAACGCTTACAAAAGGAGTACTAGATGTGAAAATTATTACCACCCCAAGTTCTTATTTTGAAAAATTGACAATTGATCACCAATGGACCAGTCTGATGAGCACAGATACAATCATATGTCTAGTGAGAAAACGATTCTCACATTGTGCATTCGATGACGTCGGAGCTATATTTTAAACGATATCATTGTCAGACCAGAAAATATGGCACGAGGTTATAAGTATCCAGAAGCAAGAAGCAACAATTTAAAAAATACAGTTATGAGAACACAAATTATAACATAATATCAGAACTAATTAGAGCAATGAAATAATGAAACGTACTTAGTATCACGGAGCTGGACCGTTAAGCGTCTGCTTGTACGTTCTGCGTAGATAACATTTGTAAGCTCGCCAGCAGCAATAACTTTGCCAATTAAATCTAAGAAATAAACCGAAACAAATCATAAAATAAGCTACATGAGAATGATGCGTTATCAAAGTTAAATAAATAACCTAAACTACCCGCAAGTGCACGGTACGTGTGTAGTACTTCAGGTGTCGATCCCACAGAGACTATGCAACACAACTTAAACTCGAACTACGAATCAAACTTGCTAACGAACGACATATGGTTTTATGAATGAAATACTAAAATCAAATACACAAACTAGTTCTTTAGAATGAGACAAACGTTCCAGGAAACCGGTTTCACCACAAGACTACCGAAACCAACAATCAACCTATCTATCATGCAATCCCAGTCAAGTTATTTGCCCCACGCTTCAAATACCGTTTTTCCATCTTTGCATCTGAACGTTGTGATTTTCCCCCTCATCTGAATTGTCTTGCCCGGAGGAAAGAAGCGTGATAAGAACAATGTGAAGAGTTGGTCCCAACTCGTGATCGAACCAGCAGGAAGCGATTGCAGCCATGTTTTTACCTGTCCCCCATTAGAGAAGGGGAAGAGACGCATTAAGATCGCTCCGTGTATCTTGAATGTACCGTAAAGCTCAAGGAAGTCTCTAAGGTGCTGATGGGGATCCTCGTGATTCCCACCCATGAATGTAGATCATCGTCGTCTTAATCTCAAACTGTTCTCTAGCAATAGCAGGCATCCTTATGGTTGTTTGCACGTTGTTCGTGTTTGGCACCACGTAATCTCAAAGGCGACGTGGTGGAGGAGCATGTGGTTCTCGCGGTTGAGGCGCGAGTTGCTGTTGCTGCAACTGCCCAAGAATCAATCTATCTATCATGCATTCCCAGTTAAGTTATCTAAGGCAGACGATCCTAATATGATATCTACCCTCTCTCGAGGCATAGACACATGATCTAGTCAAGTTACCCCCTACTTTCGTTGTTGACACCTTGAACTAAACCCATAAGACATGTGATTCATCCGTTTTACCCTCAACCGTTGCTACCCTACTTTCGTGGCCTAACCTCGGTTGTTCTAAACCTGATCTTCTAGGACTATAATTCTCCTTTCGGTCCTTCTCCTAATCCCTAACAAATGCATCTACTTGGCCTTTGTAAACACAAGTCATTCAAGCACTTAGATAAAGAATAGATAAACGAAAACGGGAAGATGCATTCAAAGATAAATCAAAAGTGCTTTCGGGATAGTCATGGGCAAATCCCTTCTCCTAGAAAAAAACAAATTAATCGCTCATGCATCAGTAAACAATCATAAACGAAATAGAAGGTCTAAGGAACATGAAAACCAAACGAAACTGAAGTCTTGGGTTGATCTCCAATGCTCTTTGCACGGTTGCTTCGCAAGAACCTTGATGTGCGTAGACTCAAGTAATAAATTACCTAGACTAACGCTTCCGCAAGGATACGGATCGTGTAGCAACTAGGGTCGAACACAAGGAATTGATGCAACTCTAAAGCTATTGGACTAATGAATAAGACGTGTAAAATCAATAGTAGAAGGAATGCAAATGCAAACTAACTAAACTAAAGATAGGAATGACTCAGCGACAAATCACCATAGGTATCAAAAGTTGCACAACGATGTAACGAAGTTCTAACGAGATAATTGGTCTTAGATACTATCATGAGTTCAGGGAATTCAAGCTCTCCTATAGGAACTGACTGGCGTAGACTTGTCCACTATCTAGCATGCATATACCAATGTATCCATTGCGCATCTTACATGGATAGACGCATTACGACCGCTATCCTAATCCCTAGATTCAATCGATTGACCTGGCGTAGATTCTAAACCGATTAAACCCTAAATCATGGCTAAGTTCCAAAGTCTAATGCCCTGGCATTGGTTTATTAGACTCCTAACATCATTCATTCAAGTGGCGTACAAGTAATGAAACCATTAAGAACAACCATGAAATCTAAAAACATGATAAAATACCGAATTCATTCATAACGAGTGGCGTACAAGTATGAAAGCATAAAGATCCACCATTCATTAAGCACAAGACTTCACTACATGTTAGCAAAACTCTCTATCCTATGGCAATAGATCTACTTGGACATGAACTCAAGAAACGAAACACAACAGAAATCTAAATTCAACATAGATAGAGAAAGAGAATGCTCCCTATTCATCAACCAATGTCTTCAATAGATCCTCCATGCTCCGGATCCTTCGTTCCGTCCTTATCGATCTCTCCAAGTGTGTCTCCAATGTCTCTGAATCGTCCCCCCTCCAATCTGGTTCGAACTCCAATTCCACCCGATCGGGCACATATGCCCGACCGTGTTCCTTGAACACCCGAGTCGTGCAAAGCTACGGGGTTGTCTTGGCATCAATTACCCGAGCGGGCACACTTCTAATGCCCGAGCGTGCATGTCTTGCAATGTTGTTTCCGCTCCTTTCGCTCGGTGTTTGAAGGTTCACTTCAATCCACGGCCTTGCATAAGTTGAACCTTGTCATTTCGGGGTTAAATCGCCAATATCTCTCGTGTTTCTCGTCATGTCTTCGTTTCCTACACAAAACACGAAATGTAGATGAAATCCTCGAATAGACTCGATAAATGAATGAAATCTAACAAATCTGCCTAAAACTAGACCTAAGAATGATATAAAAACTACAACGGATTACGTGTTATCAAA
>CM071869.1:3470546-3485546 GCA_036759665.1 Gynandropsis gynandra
ACGGGTTTTGTCATTGCCTTATCAATGTCCATAGCCTTATCCTCTGTATTAGATTCATCTCCTTTTTCAAATATCGAGTTTTGGCTCTTCTTCCTCCTGTTTGTGCTCTTTGATGTTGCTGTTCTCTCTCGCTACTGCCCTAGATGATTCTCCCTTTTCAAATGTTGGAAGAATGGGCTGATCCACCGTCTTACAACTCCTTAGGTATATTTCGTTGTCATGCTCATGAGGATTTGTTTCCAAACTCTCCGGTGGAACTCCTTGTGGTTTGTAGGTATTTGCAGCGAATTGTGCAACTTCTTTGCCGAAGATCTTTTGGTCATTAATCATGTCTCTATAAATTGCTCCTATCTTTCTAATCTCTTTGCTTTGATCTTATGTTACTTGTAAGATTTGAGCAAGCATAGACCTGATATCGGTGTTGGCCTCTTGTTGCGGACATGAGGGTGCATAGGATGCATAATTCTGAATTTGGGGTTGCATCCATGGCTGAAAACTCCCAAATTCATATTGTGCATTCAGCATACCATCGGTGTTTCCCCAAACGCCTTGTTCCCATGATTGTTCCGATGGACGGTATGAATTATATAGCATATGACGAGATTCTGAAAATTGATAGTTCATCTCAGCTATATCGGCACTCCAAAAGTCGATGTTGTTCATGTTACCTCGCAAAATAAAGAATAAAATTCGATTAAGCTCCGAGAGGTAAACAAGATATAAAATATTTATTTTTTACATATATTGTTTTTTATTTTTTTTGACTCCATAAGAAATAAAACAAAAACGAAAAACAAATGAAGACTCCGGAAAGAACTATGTCTTAATTCAAAAAATCTCCTAACTCTAAAGATGCGCTCAATTCCCCGGCAACGGCGCCAAAAACTTGATGTGCGTAGACTCAAGTAATAAATTACCTAGACTAACGCTTCCGCAAGGATACGGATCGTGTAGCAACTAGGGTCGAACACAAGGAATTGATGCAACTCTAAAGCTATTGGACTAATGAATAAGACGTGTAAAATCAATAGTAGAAGGAATGCAAATGCAAACTAACTAAACTAAAAATAGGAATGACTCCGCGACAAATCACCATAGGTATCAAAAGTTGCACAACGATGTAACGAAGTTCTAACGAGATAATTGGTCTTAGATACTATCACGAGTTCAGGGAATTCAAGCTATCCTATAGGAACTGACTGGCGTAGACTGGTCCACTATCTAGCATGCATATACCAATGTATCCATTGCACATCTTACATGGATAGACGCATTACGACCGCTATCCTAATCCCTAGATTTAACCGATTGACCTGGCGTAGATTCTAAACCGATTAAACCCTAAATCATGGCTAAGTTCCAAAACCTAATGCCCTGGCGTTGGTTTATTAGACTTCTAACATCATTCATTCGAGTGGCGTACAAGTAATGAAAGCATTAAGAACAACCATGAAATCTGAAAACATGATAAAATACCAAATTCATTCATATCGAGTGGCGTACAAGCATGAAAGCATTAAGATCCACCATTCATTAAGCACAAGAATTCATTACATGTTGGCAATACTCTCTATCCTATGGCAATAGATCTATATGAACATGAACTCAGAAAACGAAACACAAAAGAAATCTAAATTCAACATAGAAAGAGAATAAGAATGCTCCCTATTCATCAACCGATGTCTTCAATAGATACTCCATGCTTCGGATCCGTAGATCCGTCCTTCTCGATCCTTCCAAGTGTGTCTCCAATGGCACTGAATTGTCCTTGAGTCCCCCCCCTTCAAATCTCCTTCGAATCCCCTTTTTATAGATCTGATTTCTCATGATTTGGCTGTTCTAAATCTTGGGAATTAGTTGAGAAAATCAAGGGCCCGAGCGGGCAAAGCCTTTACCCGCTCGTGCAGGCCTTGTGCCCAACCGTGTGCACCCTTTTATGCCCAAACGGGCACTCATGCCCGAGCATGTTCCTCTTCAACCCGAATCGTGCAAAGCTACGGCGCATCTTGATGACAATTAACCCGAGCGGGCACTCCAATTCCACCCGCACATGCCCGAACATGTTCCTTGAGCACCCGAGTCGTGCAAAGCTACGGGGTTGTCTTGGCATCAATTACCCGAGCGGGCACACTTCTAATGCCCGAGCGTGCATGTCTTGCAATGTTGTTTCCGCTCCTTTCGCTCGGTGTTTGAAGGTTCACTTCAATCCACGGCCTTGCATAAGTTGAACCTTGTCATTTCGGGGTTAAATCACCAATATCTCTCGTGTTTCTCGTCATGTCTTCGTTTCCTACACAAAACACAAAATGTAGATGAAATCCTCGAATAATTTCGATAAATGAATGAAATCTAATAAATCTACCTAAAACTAGACCTAAGAATGATATAAAAACTACAACGGATTACGTGTTATCAAACCTCCTCCTTCTCTCTACCCTCTCCTCTTCTTTCCTTCCTCTTTTCTTTCCTTTTCTCCCTCCCTTTCCATCTAGACATTCAGTTATTCCTTATGTTGCAGCACCCACTGATTGTTGTCTTTTCATGAGTTTCCATTCTTGAATAAGTTGGGTGACGTTTCCATTAGTTCCTCCAGCGAAATATAACTTATTCCTCTTCTCTAAAGTCGTTTTCCTTATTGTATAAGTACCCAACAAACTCCCATTTGTTTTAAGTCAAATTAACTTATTTGGAGTTGCAGGTGCCAGACGCGACCCGCGCGGGCAGGGTAAGTGACCCACTGGGGTACGGCGCAGAAGGTCGCGCAGGATCGCGATGAGAAAAGAGGCTGCCTGCTCGGGCTCAAGGGCTGCCCGATCGGGCTCATGGTCTGCTCGATCGGGCTCATGGTCTGCATGCTCGGGCTCAAGCCCCGGGCATGGTATTTCTTGCCCGACTCGTGCTCAATTTGCTGGAGAAAATCACCGTAACAAATGCCCGCTCGGGCTAGGGAGTTACCCGTGTGGGTAGTGGCTATTCCATGCCGATTCTCGTCCCATTAGTCCCGTGATGATCCTCGATGTTGGTACTTTGTCTCGTGCACGTCCTTTAGCTCCGAAATGAACCGAATACGCATAAAAACCTGTAAGAACATGAAAACACGTAAACAAGTAAAACGGATACGGAATCATACGTAAAGCATCGCATATATATCATAAACATCTCTAAAATCATGCAAGAAATATGTATGAAAACGAGATGATCAAAATCCGCCAGACTTGAATGTTTGCTTGTCCCTAAGCAAACATAACCATGGAACACGTGGGGTGTACAAAATCCGAGAATCCCCCTTCTCCTAGAAGTACCGCTAAAGCGAACCTAACCGATCAACTAGCACGTTGAGAGCAAATTCGGCCTAATTAAGTTTTCAGTCTTCATCCTAGGTTCACCAAGGCTACCCATGAGAAAGTAAATCAAAGGAAAACTAAACAAACCACCATAACTCTCTCCACCAAACAAGACTTCAGACAATGCTAAACCTAGAACAACCGAGGATACTTGTTTCCTTTCCGAGCTTCTTTCTTTCTTTATTCCTTTTTTTCTTTTTCTTTCTATTTTTCTTTTTTTTCTTTCTTTTTATTTTCTTTTTATGTCCTGTTTTTCTTTTCCTTTTTTTCTTTTTCTTCGCATACACACTAGGCTTCTAGGACGTCGGATTTGATGGGATCTAGCCTCTACTTAGACCCAGACTACTGATGACGGTATACTCATGCATCTCGTTTAAGAGTGCAGCGGAGTAGGCGGCATTTTATTGTGCCATGCCCTTAGGACTTAGAAAGATGATCGCCAACCCACCACTTAGACCCGAGCCATCGAAAGAGTATCAGTATCATGCACTCATATCGATTTTAGATCATGCATTTCGGCATTATTTCTATCGACAGCGAAGTGTTAGTGTGCGCTCTTAATCTGCAAATAAGCTCGATCTCATACGATATAGTAATCCTCATAGAAAAATGAAGCATCGTCTACACGAAGTATGGCCATCTGGATAGAGAGAATAAATGATAAACTAGCCTAGCAACCTCGTCTAAACCCCCCACAAGCAACACTAGGATTCCCAGAGAACTACGACCTATTGTTTTTCAGCCGACTAATAAGCTCTAACGCTTAGGAAAAACCTAGCTCAAATGTGAAAAATCTCACGGAAAAAGCCAACTTCTTAAGCATCCTAGGTTTAGGGTTCATCTCAAAACGTGGCACCGGACAAGTGTCTAGGACGACTCTGAGCCACGAAATAAAAAAAAAACCTAAAAACTACGATATCAAAGAGAAAATGAAAGAAAATGAAACGAAATCACCTGACAAACGTGAGCTGCTCCCCCAGACTTGATTGAACGGCGTCCTCGACGTGAAGCTCCGATGGAGGGTAAGGGAAGTGAAGCATGTTTCTGGTGGTATATATTTTTTTGTGTTTTTCTGTTTTTTTTTTACGAAAAAAATAACCGAGTCTGAAACTAAAAACTAAAAAAATAAAAAAACAACAGCTGGGTGGCCTCCCAGAAAGCGCTTATTTAACGTCTTTAAGCTTTGATGTCTCCATTCCTCATGTGTGCACGACGGGTGGATCGGAAAGGGAAATGGAGTTTCCACTTTCGATCGGATGAGCGGCATGGTAGAGCTTTAGTTGCTGCCCATTAGCTTTGAACGTTCCGCACGAATCGCTCCATAGTTCCACGTCCCCATGTGTGAAGACTTCTCGTACCTGAAAAGGACCAAACCAACGAGACCGTAGGTTGCCCGAGAAAAGCTTAGGAAAAGAATTCAAAAGTAGAACTAAATCACCTGATTGGAAGTCATGAGGTAGGGTCTTTTGTCGTGCCATCCCTTAGTCATTGCTTCTTTCCTTGGAACGTCATGCACGGGATTCACACGTCCGCTGCCCGAGGTTGGATTAATGGTACCTGCATTGAAAAGTTATATGGCATCTTTTTCCATTACCTCGTGCAAGTGCAGGTGCAACCTCCTTTGAATTTCGGGTGAAGGTTCGTGGTTGTATTCCGTATAATTTCCGTGCATACACGCTGAAGAGCTGGCTCTCCTACGTTTCTTTACGCGAGTTGGTTGTTTTCTCATCTCATTTGCACTCAAGTTAGCATTCATAACAGCAGGATATATTTTATCGCATAGAACGTGCTCATACCAAAAAGAAGACAGAGGTTGCCCGGGCTCAAGTTTGGACGTCTTCTCCATTGCAAAACCAGCATGCATATCGCGTGGTATCTCCTCACATGGGACGTCTCCTAGTGCTTCAATAGTGCTCATGAATTTCGTGTACACCTCAGCTCCTTCGTCCTTAAATCCTGCGTTATCCCAAACTCGTGTTAAATATCGTACAAGAGGATCAGAAGCACTTACTTGATCTTGCGTGTCTTTTGTTAACTCGTCCAGCGAATCAACTCTAAGGCAAGACTCCTTGGATAAGGGTTCGTTCATGGGGTTGGACAGGTTGAGTTCGATCGTCTCATTTCCGACACGTAAGGAAAGCTTCCCTTGTTGTACGTCTATCAAGGCACCTACAGTAGCTAAGAACGGTCTACCAAGAATAATAGGTGTCCTAGCATCTTCCTTTATTTCAAGTACAACAAAATCAATAGGAATGCAAAGCTTACCTACCATGGTGGGAACGTTTTCAACAATTCCCACAGGATATATTACCAAACGATCCGCGAGGCGTAGAGACATCTTCGTAGGTTTCAGATTCCCGAAGTCCACCCGCTTAAAAACTGAGTGTGGCATGATGCTCACGCTTGCTCCTAAATCACACAAAGCATTATCAATATCGAAATTACCTATTGTGCATGGAATGGAGAAGCTTCCGGGGTCCTTCAACTTTGGTGGCAACTTGTTTTTAAGAACTGCACTGCATTCCTCGGTGAGTGCTACTGTCTCGTTCTCTTCGATATACCTCTCTTTGGAAAGTACCTCTTTTATGAGTGTTGCATGATTAGGCATCTTTTGGAGGGTTTCCACGAATGGGATGTTGATGTCAAGCTTCTTGAGACCCTCTACGAATCTGCCCACTCGTTCTTCGTTCTTACTGCTCACCAACCGTAGAGGAATTGGTATAGGAGGTTTGTACGCCGGTGGAGCAACATATGGTTAGTCTAAATCTGGTTCAACTCCTTCCATAATCGCAATCGTACCTTTTCCTCTATTCATGGACGTTCCAGCAGCTTGCCCTTGCTCTTTGGAGGGCGAATTCTCAACCACTTCACCGCTGCACACAGAAATAGCATTCACGTACTCTCTCGAGTTCAATTCGGGTTTACCTGGGAGCTGTCCGGGATTCCGAGAGGATGAGGCAGCTTGCTGTGCTACGGAGTTGTCTAAGCTCTTAACATGATTTCTCAAAGATTCCATCTGTGTTTTGAGCTCGTTGATCGCTGTCCCCACATCCGCATTGAATTTGGTTTGAGTTGAATGTTGCTACCTTTGCTCCTTGATAAATTCGAGCAGCACTCCCTCAAGGTTTGACGAAGGTGCTTGAGGAGGTTGAGGAGCTTGTCGAACTTGCTGAGCATGCTGAGATTGCTGGTTATTTTGCTGGTATGGCTGTTGTGGTTGCTGAAATCCCGAATACTTCATCGGTTGAGTCGTTCGGTATGACAAATTAGGGTGATTCCTCCAATTCGGATTGTAGGTATTCCCGAACTGCGTGTTTCCTTGCTGCTGCACAGAATTCATGTATTCCACATTCTCTTGCAGCGTGCATTGATAAGCCACGTGTTCAGTATCTCCACAATTCACAGAGTACATGGCATTCGCTGCATTATCCGTCGCTCTGCTCTGATTCGGCTCGTATAGGCGACGAGTGTTGTTAGGCATACCTCTCAGTGTTGACAACATGGTGTGGTTCATGGCAATGTTATTGATCAGCTTGTATGCCTCCTCGATGCTCAGATCCATAAATGATCCTCTAGCAGCATTATCCAACGTCGTACGGTGTTCATCTGCAATTCCGTCGTAAAAAGTTTGGTAACGTACCACTGCTCGAGACCATGGTGTGGACACATCTGTAGAAGATCCTTAAATCTGCCCCACGCTTCGAATAACGTTTCTCCATCTCTGCATCTGAACGTTGTGATTTTCCCCCTCATCTAAATCGTCTTGCTCGGAGGAAAGAAGCGTGATAAGAACAATGTGAAGAGCTGGTCTCAAGTCGTGATTGAACCAGCAGGAAGCGATTGTAGCCATGTTTTTGCCCATCCCCCAATAGAGAAGGGGAAGAGACGCAGTAAGATCGCATCCTCTGAGACTCCGTGTATCTTGAATGTACTGGAAAGTTCAAGGAAGTCTCTGAGGTGCTGATGGGGATCCTCGTGATTCCTACCCATGAATTGCTTCTGATAAAGCATGTTGATCATCCCCGGCTTAATCTCAAACTGTTCTCTAGCAACTGCAGGCATCCTTATGGCTGTTTGCACGTTGTTCGTGTTTGGCACCACGTAATCTCTGAGGCGACATGGTGGAGGAGCATGTGGTTCTCGCGGTTGAGGCGCGAGTTGCTGTTGCTGCATGTGCCCAACAATTAACCTATCTATCTTCCAATCCCAGTCAAGTTATCTAAGGCAGACGATCCTAATATGATATCTACCCTCTCTCGAGGCATAGACACGTGATCTAGTCAAGTTACCCCCTACTTTCATGGCTAACACCTTAAACTAAACCCATAAGACCTGTGATTCATCCGTTTTACCCTCAACCGTTGCTACCCTACTTTCGTGGCCTAACCTCGGCTATTCTAAACCTGATCTTCTAGGACTATAATTCTCATTTCGGTCCTTCTCCTAATCTCTAACACATGCATCTACTTGGTCTTTGTAAACACAAATCATTCAAGCACTCAGATAAAGAATAGATAAACGAAAACGGGAAGATGCATTCAAAGATAAATCAAAAGTGGTTTCGGGATAGCCATGGGCTAATCCCTTCTCCTAGAACAAACAAACTACTCGCTCATGCTAAACCTGATCTTCTAGGACTAGAATTCTCCTTACGGTCCTTCTCCTAACCCCTAACACATGCATCTACGTGGCCTTTGTAAACACAAGCCATTTAAGTACTCAAATAAAGAATAGATAAACGAAAACGGGAAGATGCATTCAAAGCTAAATCAAAAGTGGTTCCGGGATAGCCAAGGGCTAATCCCTTCTCCTAGAACAAACAAACTACTCGCTCATGCATCTGTAAATAATCATAAACGAAATAGAAGGTCTAAGGAACATGAAAACCAAAAGAAACCGAAGTGTCAAGCTGATCTTCAATGCTCCTCGTAAGTCTCCTTCGTAAGAACCTTCTTCCTCTCTCCCTCGATAAAGAACTGAATAATGATGAATGAATGTCGATCTCTTGCCCCTTTTTCCTCCTTTAAAGTCGTTTTCCTTATTGTATGAGTCCCCCACAAACTTCCATTTGTTTTAAGTCAAATTAACTTATTTTAAGTTGCAGGTGACGGTCGCGACCCGAGCGGGCAGAGAAAATGACCCGCTCGGGTACGGCGCGGAAGATCGCGCAAGAACGCGATGAAAAAGGAGTGCCCCGGTCGGGCAGAGGTGTGCCCCGGTCGGGCTCAAGTTGCTGGACAGACTTGCCGACTAAACGCCCCGCACGGGCAAGGGTGTTCTTCGCCGATTCTCGTCCCGTTTGTTCCGTGATGATCCTCGATGTTTGTACTTTGTCTCGTGTACGTACTTTAGCTCCAAAATGAACCGAATATGCATAAAAACCTGTAAGAACACGAAAACACGAAAACGAGTAAAACGGATACAAAATCATATGTTAACATCGCATCTATATCGTAAACGTCTCTAAAATCGTGCAAGAAATACGTATGAAAACGAGATGATCAATGGGCAACACATCAAAACCCAAAACAGAAACCTAAACCAACACGGAAAGATGGTCCAATAAGCCAAAACAACTTAAAGCCCAAACCAATTAAACCAAAAATTATCTCTTATCTATATGCATAGAAAGCCCAAAAACCTTCAGCCTAAAATATTACAAAATGTAGGCCTATTAACAATCATCAATGAATTCTGCAGGAAATTTCTTTTCACAAAAAGCCCATGCAAACAGAAGGGAAACAACAAAAACAGATTGCGTACAAAACAACAAAGACCAATAAACCGTCGGCAAGCAAATCCACAACCAGAAAAGCACTACAAACCTTAAAATGGCAAAACAAATCCGTTAGTAGTACTATTGAACCAACTCAAACAGCAAAATTTCCTATAAATCTAGGGTAAAATATGTACCGAACAGTATGTTCTTAGAACTACACATATACTCACAGTTCTAAAGGAAAAACAACACATGAAAAATTGAAATTGACCACGAAATGGTAGACTACATTAACCCATTGAATACAAGATCTATAACTCAGAAACCAACACGAATCCTAGAAAAGCCTAAGTAAACGCAACTAAAAATCAGACAAATTCATAGCAACAATAATATCACAACTCAGAAACCAACACGAATCCTAGAAAATCCTAAATAAATGCAACTAAAAATCAAACAAATTCATAGCAACAACGACATTACAAAACGAAAAACTAAAATATAAAAACCATAGGAACAAAGAAACAAAATATAAAGAAAACTGCTACAAAGAAAACGGTGGAAATGCTAGAAAAAACATAGACAAAGAAGAACAACAAACAACCATCGATTATAACCAGGGAAAATCAATAGAAATCCAAAACAAATAAGGAAAAAAGGGAAAACCTAAAAGGAACGAAATGTAGAAGCCATTCAAGTAAAGAAACCACCAGAAATCAAAATTAACTGAGAACTATGACAATGGAACCGACAAAACCCTAGATCTACAATAGGAAAACAAAACTACAACTAAAAATCGGCGAAAACCCTAGATCTACAATGGGAAAAATGAAGCTAAAACTCAGAAATCCAGGAAAATCACTTAACCAAGAAAAAGTCAACGTGAAACAACCCATGAAAAACCGAGAAAACCCTAGATCTACAATAGAAAAATAGACGGAAACTTCAATGGAAAGGGAAAAAAGCATCAAACAAAACAAAAACAGCCAGAAGAAGTAGAGAGCGGAGAAAGAACATGTCATCAACTCGAAAAACACCAAATTCATACCAGAAAAAACCATGAAAACCTCTCCAGAAACCAAAAAAGAGAGAAAACAAAGGGAAACGTCGGATAAGAAATGAAAAACAACAAAAATGAATAACATGAAGAAAGAAGAAAGCTCTAAAGATATAATCAAACGGCCAAAACACAACCGATTTTGTCAGTGAGAAAATCTAGCCGTCCAAAATATTAAAAAAATTCGATCCAACGGCTGACAACACACTCAAAAGGAAGGGAAAAAATTGAGCACCATCGGACGGCCAGAACGAACGGGTCGGGTAAAACCCAACAACAAACCCAGTAAATCAATGCCATACACGTGTCAAATATATCAGCTGAACGGTCCTCCTCTTGCCACATTACCTCCAAAGTATTGTTCACGGTTGCAAGTGTTTTAGTATAAGTATAGATATAATTTTATATGGTTTTATTAGCATTAGTTTTATTTAACAATTAATATATTTAAATTATTAATCATTATACTATTAACAAAATCAATCATATCTCCAATTGCCTCGTGTGCATTTTTGTCCATAAACTCAGAAAAACATATAGAAAATAGTCTTTGCATGAATAATTGACAACCGTGACTTTCATCTCTGATCATTTTCCTCTATGAATATCGACGCACCTTCCTATGTTTGATGGATAACCATCAGGAAATTTCACGTCTTCTTTCAACCATTTCAACTTATATTTCTTATCATTCGACAATCTGAATATCAGAACTGGAGTTGTACCATCATCACTTATATGTAACTCCTTCTATGAGCAATACTCTTCTAGATCGTTGCGTGGTTTAATGTTATATTTCGTTTTTCCTTTGATATTCTATATCGTATTGATGATATTATCGGAAAAAAATTCTCTATGTGCATGACATCAAGATTTTGTCGAAATTTCAGATTTTTCCAATACGACAAATCCCAAAATATGCTCTTCTAGTACCAATTATGAGTAATTCCATAACCACTAATTCCCGGATGATTGTTCCCTCCGCAATCTATACTCCTAGGAATATCCAAAGCAAGAAGCTCTTCATACAAAATCTCTTAGCCGGTCAAAACTGTAGGAGAAGATTTTCACAGAACTATATTCCTTTTAAAATTTATCTTGTTGTGTCGTAATGTATCATCAACAAGAAGAAAACGACGATGAAAATCAAACCAACTCGTTTTTCGTCCATATTTCAACTGAAAAGCATTTGTTTCCCCATGCAATATGGACAAGCCAATTGACTGGAAAATCACTTATTTTCCACATAAGAGCACCTCTTAATATAAAATTATGTTGCCTCGAGACGTTGTACGTTGGAACTCTCTTCCATAATTCTTTAAATTCTTTAATCAGTGGTTGAAGAAATATATCCAAACTTCTTTTCGGATGATTAGGCCCGGGAATCAGTATTGTTAAGAACCAAAACTCCCTCTTCATGCACATATCAGGTGGCTAATTGTACGGTGTCATAATAACCGACCACAACGAATAATTTCTCACAAAAATCCCAAATGGATTAAAACCATCAATGCAAAGGCCTAAGTAAATATTTCGATTCTCACCTTCAAAATCAGGATATACCTTGTTAAAGTGTTTCCATGCCTCACCATTTAAGGGTTGACACATTTCTCCTTCACGACTTGAATGTTTAGCATGCCATCTCATGTCGCTTGGAGTCTTCTCTGATTGATAAAATCTTTTTATTCTGTATATAATTGGTAAATATACCACGTACAATGATACGAAACTGATTTTCGATTCCTTATTAGATAAAACCGATCTTTTCCACAAAATCGACAATTACTTAAATCTGATGTCTCTTTCCAAAAAATCATGCAGTTGTCTTGACAAACGTCAATCTTTTGATATGGCAATAAACCCAATGATCTCATCATCTTCTTTGCCTAATAATATGATTCTACTACATTATTATCTTCACGCAAATAATCTCTTACTAATTGTTATATAGAATCCATGCAATTCTTAGAAAGATCATTTTCAGTCTTAAAATTTATCAAACATGCAGCTAGAGACAACTGTGAAAGATCCATTCTACAACCATCACATTGTTACTGAACTGCTAATTAATTCTTTAAAATGAAACAAAAGAGAAAAGCAAAATGAGGGGATCACGTTATCATTACAAAAAATCTCTTCTACAATTATGCAAAGAAAATAAAATTTATAGATTTCATATTCAATTGAATTGGGAAAATATGATAATTTCCTTCATGAATTATTAGAATTAGAAACCTACTTCTTGGATTTGCATTTTATCTAATTTTCAGTTTCTAGTTGAAAACCAATAAAGGTACAGAGATTTGAGAAAAGTTTGATTTCTCATATTATTACTAATTTGATATGTTTTCTTAAAAACCAAGAAGGCCTTTCGATACAATCAAATACAAAGCCCCAAGGGCGTCGTATTCTAGGAACCCAAACTATGTGATTGAATAACCATATCCAATTCTCTCTCGACATTTTCCTCAAAAAATCCGATTCGTGTAGATTCTTCCCCAACTAATGAAGAGATCTTGGTGGAATTTCCATATATGAAATTGAGCACAATTTTGCAAATATATAGTCCGCTTGTTTCTCGAGAAGAGATGGGAAACATGCTCAATATCATTTGATTAAATACTTGACTCAGCTCCTTGTTGTTTGAAGAAACCCTTTATTAGAAATATTAATTAATTATAATAATATTTAATTAATAAAGAATCCATTTATTCCATTAGAAATTTCAAAAAATTTGATTAGGGTAAAAATGCAACTTTCGAAAGATGCAAAAAAAATGGAAGACTCTCTATGGATCCGTATATATCTAGATTTGTAGTGGATGTCTAGCACTTTCTAAAATTTCAAAAAATCTTTTCACTTCTTCATTCAGATCTTCTTCAATATTTACGGACGGATACTATTGTCGTCCGCAATTGGTGAGGCCTCTATTTTCGTCCGTAATCTGTGTTGACCCTTGATTCCGTCTGTAAATACGGACGAATTGTAGAATATTGTTCCGATCGGAAATTTGTGGATGGATTACAGACGAAATTATCTTGCCATCGGAATTCTGTCGCAATCAGTCCATAAAATTTCGGACATATTAGTCTGTCCGCAAATTCCGTTTGGAATTTTTAAATGTCTAGTAATGTTAGACTAAATGGTCTAAAAATCCTACATTGTACTATATCTAAATATTCATGAACTTGTACATTATAATCTTCAAACGTCTGAAGTGCTTACTCATATTTTCAACCATCCGTTAAATTTGTGTTGACATAGCACCCAAAAACCATTTCGCTTAAAAATTGAGGATGATAAGTCATCACAATTTGAGGATTAGGTTACATGAATCGAATTAAGTGGTTTGTTTATTTATTATTTAAAAAATAAAAGTATATTTTGGAATGTTTCATAGGATGATAGATTGATAAATTATTTCCACGATAAATCTAACTACCATTGATTAAAAAAACTATCTTTTAAATATTCTTTGATAAATTGTTTTAAAAAATTGTAGATAATATTCCAGAAAATATAAATTAAAACGATTTTTTTACCATTGTAATTCATTATGATGATAAGAGGCATTTTTCATAGTATTGCATTATCAATTATTTTAAAATGGTGGTTAGAAAGATAACTAATATCAAAATACATAGAAAATTTAATATATTACAAGACAAAGAATGTCTATAGAATAAACAGTTTTGTAACCGCAAAATTCAATCTTTCAATTGAATTGAACTAAATTTTGATATTTATTAATTCTCATCCAATAATAAGAAAATTAAATAGTACTATTCCTAATGTTTGAGCTGCAAAACAAATTGATTGCAATTATTTCTCGGATAAGATCATTTCAAATAAAAAGATGACAGAGTGCGTTAAAACCTTTAATGAAAAATTCGAAACTCATAGATCCCTGAACAATACAATCATCGCATGAGAAAAGCACAAGAAAAAATCTCATCTTTTTCACCATTAATAATAGATCGAGCATTGCGTGAGTTTCGAACGTGAATGAATGAGGTTCATGTCAGAATGTGTACCATCCTGTAATCGGTGATGATCATCCATATGTATTCTGATGACGTTGCATCGTACCTGAGATCCAAAGGGAAAATATGAGATGGAGGAGATGAGTTTCTATAACTATCTTAGAGGGATCATATCGTGGTAAAGCTTTACATTAGATTCAAAGTTGAAGCTTTTCTTCCTTGTTATTCCTATCCTTTACATAATTTACGTCGGGTCTTCCTCCGACGTTCAATATGGCATCTAGATCGCCTGTGAAACAACATAGGGCATGCTCTATGTTATCGTCTCAACCAAAGCAAAGAAAAAGTGGTGTGGAATAAGAGAGCGAGACCTAATTCGTTGGAACAGATGGAATCCAGCAAGACGATTTCTTGGAATTTGTATGCTTCACAGCACAATGATTGGAACACTGAAAGCATGTGCGACCATTGCAACAGAGGCAGTGCCGACCCTGGAGTACAGAGTTCCATTCGAGAAGACTGAGGAAGCCCCAAGAAAAACCCGTGTAACCTCGCCCATGATGTAGGAAACAGCGTTAATGTGAGTATATGTGCAGGTGAGGCCTTTAGTCACCAGATTGCGTAACAGCTTTTTCCCTTCATGGTTAGGGTGAGAATCCACAATCACGACTCGGAATCTTTTTCCTGTTTCATGGGCATACAAGAGAATCATCTCGATCACGCATGAGAAACCGTCTGTGAGAAGAACATCCCCTTCCCTGATTTTCATCACAGCATACTACACTATCACCTTGTCTGCAAGAATTATCTTCTCGTTTATGTATCGACCAATATCAGAGCAGAGGGAAGCTTTTACCTCTGATTCTGATAGGTTTACAGGTAATCTCCAGCAAATTC
>CM071869.1:3490546-3503980 GCA_036759665.1 Gynandropsis gynandra
ATTATAATCGCCCCATGCGATCCGTGCAGACATTGCGACTGTTGCGACCCTTGCAACCGTTTCGACCTTTTTGACCCATGCGACCATTGCGACCCTTGCGACCCATGTGGCCATTGCGACTCTTGCGACTAGTCTTTTCGATGTCAGACTACTGGTTTTCCAATGCAAGCTATATTAATCGTGAAAGTCTTTTTCATGGAGTATCGTGTAATTGGCTCTTGATGTCAGACTATTAGCTTTTCCAATGCAAGCTATGCTTTTTATTTTACCAATGCCACACTCAAGACAATGTGACACGTCTCTGTTACCCCTATATTAAAAGGTTCATCAAATTCTCTAAGTCTCACCATCACACCCATTTGAGATGAGAATGAATTGGGAGAATCGCATCTCTCTCCTCTCTTCATCTAAATCTCTAACCCTAAATTCTCTAAAAAATCTTGGTTACCTTTGTGACCTTTCTAACCTTTGTCACGAAGGTTACATGGTGGACGCATGGCATCGTGTTGTCTATGTATTACTCAAGTTCTTGGCAATCGTCGGAATCGGCTCTCTGCACATACACAGAAGTATTTACAACGTGGATGGAGGGCACTGTGCGGTATCTGCATTACATAAGGTCTTGGTAATCGGCAGACTCAGAAATCATGCTATATCCGTGGTACGTAAGATCACGTATGGAGATCAACTTGGAGAAGGCGTTGAGTCACACACGACTCTCTTTATGGCGAGGGCTCCGATGTGTCTCTTAACTCGAAAAATTTGACCTTTGTGAGCTTTGAGACCTTATGTAATCGTTTTTTCCTTTTTTTTCATTTTTTTTCTTTCTTTTTTTGTAACCTTTGTGTCCTTTGAGACCTTATGTGATCTTTGTCAATCATTATAAATAAATCCATATTTAAACGTTGAAAATGTATAAAATCCATATTTAAACGTTCAATCGTAATTACGTGAAATCCATAATGCGACCCTCAATTGCATTAAACTAGAATCAAGTTTAAGCGGGAAACCATCCGACTCATGCGACCCAATATGACCCCTTATGTGACCCTCAATTGGATTAAATTAGAATCAAGTTTAAACGGGAACCCATCCGACTCATGCGACCCAATATGACCCCTTATGCGACACTCAATTGGATTAAATTAGAATCAAGTTTAAACGGGAATCCATCAGACTCATGCGACCCAATATGAACCTTGTGCAACTCAACCAATCCATGCGACCCAATGCGAGCACATATGACCCATGTGCGACTCATGCGACCTATACGACTCATGCAACTTGTCATTTTGCTGTCAGACTCCTCCTGTCTTCCTATCCATGTGACCCTTTCGAACCATGTGACTTATCGTTTTGAAGACAGACTCCTGTCTTCTGACCCATGTGACCCTTCCGACCCATCTGACTTTTTGTTTTGCTGTCAGACTCATGTCTTTCAACCCATGTGACCCTTCCGACCCGTGTCTATAAGTTAACGTCTACGTCTCTTCTCTTACTATGCGTATCTAACCCCAATTTCTATGAAAAATCTTTTTGACCTTTGTGACCTGCGTGACGCAGGTGACATGGTTGACACGGGCACTGTGATGTCTATGTGTTACTCAAGGTCTTGGTAATCGGCACACGCAATCTCTATGCTGTCACTGACGAGTTGCGGAGGTGACCTAGGTGACGGTGTTGGGTCACTCTTGAAATGTGATTATAAGTCGAAGTACATGGCAGGAGATAACTCGGGACTGCAATACCAATTAGGAAATGTATTGTTTTGATTGGTTTTTGTCATTTTATAGTTATAAATCCGTAACTTCGTCGAGTTCGCATCTATTGATACATATATGCGACTAGGGGTGTAAATAGGGCCAGCCCGGCCCGAGCCCATTTTGGCCCGGTTCATTCGGGTTCGGGCCCGACCTGGCCCGAATTCAAACGGGCCGAAAATATGTGACCCACGACCCGGCCCGGCGGGTTTCGGGCGGGCTTCGGGCTAACGTAAAAATAGTCTCTAAAACGTCTTTTCATGGATCCAAGTATTCCGAATTACATTAAAAACATTACGAAATCCTTAAATTGTCAAACTAACATAAAAATAAAAACATTAGATATTCAAAAGAAACATTAAATTCTGAAACTTCAACATTCAAACATAGCACTCGCATATCTTCCTCCGTTGTAGCTATTATCGTGGCAACACTAGAAGTTGTAGCTATTGTCGTGGCAACGCTAGAAGAAGTAGTCAAGTTAACAGTACCTATAATTGTTTAATAAAATAATTAATAAATGATATGAAAATCAAATAATAAACGATATGAAAATTAAATGATAAGTAGATACTTACCAATTTCGGAATAACCAAATAGCCATGACCGAGCACAAATTAACGCCTGAACATTAGAAGCCAACAAGCGGCTTCGATATTTGTTGAGCACCCTTGAACCAGCACTAAACGAAAACTCAGAAGCAACCGTGGTAATAGGAATGCTTAAAATATCGGACGCCATTAACGATAGTTCTTTACCATAAATCTCAAACTTCAAAAAATGCAAGACATCCAAATCCGAATTTCGTTGCGCATGTATCTTAGGATCTCTTAGATATCTATCCAAACCTGATCCTAATCCATCATCTGAAGAAGGTACTTTATCGTTGAAGTCAGCAATATCCTATAAATACAAATAATAAACAAATTGTATAAATAAACCAAATATTAAATGATAAATATTAAAGAAACAACTTACATCAAAATAACTCGAACTACGGCATTTGGTCGTTTTCTTGTTGTTGTCTTGAGAGGATGTCGAAGATGTAGGAACTCCAAATTTGGTTTTGTATTCTTCATAAAGTGAAAACATCTTGCTTTGAACTTCATCAATTTTCATCTGACTTGTGTTCTTATCAAGGGCATCGTAGCAATATTTCAGTAATTGCATTTTCATTCTCGGATCGAGAACAGCTGCCATTGAGAGAATCGTACTATAACTATCCCAATGTTTATCAAATTTGGCTTGCATATTTTCAGCCATCTTCTTTAAGACTTCATCTTCATTCTCCCTATACTTTCTCAGAAGCATTTCAATTTTCAAATCTTCATAAAGTACATGTTGGCAGTTGGATAAGTTGATCCCAAAATCAGAGTAGTAATGTTCATAAACGGTTTTAAAAAATATTGTATTTTCTCCCCTCTATTTCACTCTTCATTCGTTCGACACCACTTATAGTTGTTATCAATCAACGCAAGACTAACAAAAATATTCTGATACTTCAGAGCACTATCAAGCATAACATGAGTTGAATTCCAACGAGTGCTAACATCCATAGATAAAGAAACCCCAATTTCAATTCCATGTTGTTCTGCACATTCCTTAAACATCCTCATCCTCGACTCGGATCCTTTTAAGTATTTCACACTTTCTCTAATCTTTTTCAATGCACCTTCAATCACTTTTAATCCACTTTGCACAATAAGATTCAATATATGTGCATTACATCTTATATGAAAGTATTCTCCCTTGCACATCAACAAATTTTGTGGTTGCATGCGATGTTTTAAGATGGACATCAAACTATCATTAGCTGTAGCATTATCCACGGTAATAGGAAACACTTTATCCTCAATACCCCAATCCTTCAAACAAGCGATTATCTTGTTCGATATTTCTAGTCCAGTATGCGGAGGAGGTATAGTCGTGAAAGACAATATCTTGCTAGCCAAATTCCATTTTTATCAACATAATGTGCTGTTACACATATGTATCCCTCATGGCTAATTGCGGTCGAAAGATCCATAGTTAAACAAATTCTACTACGAAGCACTCCTAATTCAGTCTTCAGCAACTGTTTCTCATGCTCATAACATTGCAAACAATCAGCCAACAGAGTATTTCTACATATGAATTTCGCATCCGGGTCTAGATAATGAACCAACTCTCTAAACATCGGGTACTCAATTAATGAGAATGGAAGCTCATGAGCAATTATACGCCTAGCAAGTTTTTCTCTAAAATTGAGCTGATCTAGTTTCTTTGCCCTCAACTTTCCATCATGATCAATCAACATTACCAATGGATTGTTGGTCCTAGGTTTGCACTTGCAATTATCCACATGACGATTCAAATGAGATGTACCCCTACTTGATAATGCGGATAACACTTTATCGCCATATTTGCAGTTGGCTTGAGTAGGATTTATACTAATCAAACGTGCCCAAACATCAGACCTTTTCCTTTTGTTAGAACCATTTACTTGAGGAGTGGGTTGATCGTCGCCATCATCATGATCTTCTACCGTTTCTTGAGCATGATCATCTACCGTTTGTTCATCTACCGTTTGCTCAACCGTTTGCTCAACATGACGAAAATTATCGTCCATTTGAAATCTGCAATAAAAATATCATCAAATCCTAATTTTACAGATTCAATGGCATCAGTTTACGTATCATCAGATTCAATGCCATCAGTTTTCCTAATTTCCCTAACACCATCAGTTTACAGATTCAATCCTAATTTTCCAAACACAAACAAACAAGTGAAATACAGATTCAATCCTAATTTACCTTCTGGATGATGAGGACGCACGGTAACACGGGGAGACAACGAGAAGACGCGGGAAGACATGGGGAGGGAGGAAGAGGGAGTCGGCTGTAAGCTGGGGAGGGAGGGAGGCAAAGTCGAACGTAAGCTGGGGAGGGAGGGAGGCAAAGTCGAATGAAAGAAAGAAAGAAAGGAGGGGGTAGGGGAAAAACCCTAAGTGAATTCGGGCGGGGAGGGGACCGACGGTAACACGGGGGAGACAACGGGAAGACGCGAGGAGGGAGGAAGAGAGAGCCGACCGTAAGCTGGGGAAGGAGGGAGGCAAAGTCGAACGTAAGCTGGAGGGAGGGAGGCAAAGTCGAAGAGAAGAAAGAAGGAAGGGTGGCGTAGGGGAAAACCCTAAGTGACTTTAGGCGGCCCGAAGCCCGGCCCGAAGCCTGGCGGGCCGGGATTTAAGATTACGGGCTTTTGAATAGGCTCGAGGTCGAAGGCCCGATTTCATTCGGGCTTTTGGATTTAACAGCCCGAGCCCTCTTATTTTCGGGTGGGCCCGCGGGCTCAGGCCGTATTTGACACTCTTATATGCGACCAAGCAACCCATGCGACCCATGCCATTATCAATATATTTGAGTTGTATATGTCTAATTTAGAATCAATATAGACAATAATATAAATAATATCAAAATTTGAACAAAATGTTAAATGTATTTTTTCAAATTTTCTCAAACTCATCCGACGAGTTCTGAAAACACTACTATCACTTTAGAAACATGGGCATTGGTTATACACAACTTGGGACACATGGGTCATAATCGGTTTTAACCATTGATTGACGTTGTAAATGTATTGTTTTGATTGGTTTTTATCATTTTATCATTATAAACTCGTGAATTCATCGAGTTCGTATCTATTGATCCATATATGCAACCAAGCGACCCATGCGACCCTCAATTTGTATTAATTAGTTTGACATTGTAAATGTATTATTTTGATTGGTTTTTGTCATTTTATTATTATAAACTCGTAAATTCATAGAGTTCGCATCTATTGATCCATATATGCGACCAAGCGACCCATGCGACCCTCAATTGGCATTAATTATTTTGATGTTGTAAATGTATTGTTTTGATTGGTTTTTGACATTTTATCATTATAAACCCGTAAATTCGTCGAGTTTGCGTTTATTGATCAATATATGCGACCAAGAACCCCATGCGAGCTATACGGCGTTGTAAATGTATCATTTCCACCAAAATTTCCGCCAAACTTTTCACCAAAATTTGAAAAAACATAACCGTGTGGTAATGACTTTTCGAATTCCATCTAACATCGATTCGATGTCAGAGTCGTGTCTTTTTTAATTCCAGTCGTTTCCTTTTTTTCAAATAACGACACACACTCTCTCTCTAACTCTCGTCATCTTCCAACCATCTTTTTTCGAATAACGACACGCTTTCTCTCTAACTCTCATCATATTCCATTCATTTTTTCCCGGAAATGCCACATTTCCCCGATTTCTTCCAAGAGATTCTTCCACGTATCTAGGGAACTACCTTGTAATCTTCTTCATTTGTCTCTCTGTTAGTATGTTACATGTACATAATGTACAAATTTGACTTTGTTTTTTGTTTCTTGTTACAATACATTCCAAAGATCTTCGATGAGTATATTAACGGGAAAACGAGGGATAATAACACGGCAACGCTTAAATCGAATGCGTCTAACAGAACATGGGAAGTCAAGTTGGATGGCTCTAGATTCACTAATGGATGGAAAGATTTCCCCAACGACCAAAACTTTCTGATTGGGATTGCATACTTTTCTATCACGAAGGTGACATGGTCTTTAACGTCACCATGGCCACTCCTGTTCAGAGGTTTTTCACGGTACCAGTCACTCATTCAAATCTGACCGTAGATCACTGGTAAACTCAAACTGATTCATCATATATACTTTTCTTATTTATTCGACTTTTATTCATTTATACTGATGTAACTTGGGTGATGTCGCAGACACTTCCGATAGGATTTGCGAGGGAGAACGGTCTTTGTCTTAGACGATGTAAGATACTAATGTTCCTCGATTCTGGAAGGTCGTGATCAGCAGCTTTAAGGACCATGAGTCATGGTGGCGCTTGCATCAGAGGGGGTTGGAGAAAGTTTTTTCAAGAAAATGGATTGAACGTGGTTTGTTCCCTCATAGTAGAATTGTTCTCCAATGGAGCAGAACCTGTGCTTTGGTTTGTCAACGACATAGTTTGATTTTAGTAGTATTTTGATTTCTTTTAACCTCTTTTTAACTTGAACTTCATTTGATCTTGAACCTCCTTTTGTATTTGGTTGGTTTTTATTATTATTCAATTGTTAGTACTATTGCTAGTATCGTTGTTTTTGTGCATTCACTATTATTGTAACAAGGGTCATAGAGGAACAAGGGTCGAAGGGAGACAAGGGTCACACGGGTCCAAGGATCGCAGAGGGACAAGGGTTGCACGGGTCCAAGGGTCACGAGGGACAAAGATCGCAGGGGTACAAGGGTCGCAGATGGACAAGGGTCGCAGAGATTTGAGTCATTTATTTGTAAATAACTTGATAAATAATTATTTTTAAAATTTTATCCATATTATTTGTAAACAAATTTTTTTGGAAATAATACATTATTTTTATTATTTTTAGAATTTGTTTCGTATCACAACAAACAAAACCGGTCGCAGAGGTACAAGCGTCTCAGAGATTTTAGTCATATTTAGTTGTAAATAACTTAATAAATTATTGTTTTTAAAATTTTATTCATATTTAGGGGTGCGATACGGGTCGAGCCGGCCTGAGCCCGAATATGATCGGACCTAAAATATACGGATCGAAACCCGGCCCAACGGACTTTGGGTGGGCTCGGTTTGGGCCTCGGGCCTAAAGAGATAAAAGAATTAAAAAAATTTAACAAGTCTAAAACGCTAAATTAATCCATACGAATCCAAAATTCACGTCAACAAAGTCCGAAATACTAAACAAATCAGTAGAAGTCTAATAGTCTAAAACACATATCAACAAAGATTAAAAACTATTTCATACAAGTTCATAAATGAAGAAACAAAAATACAAACAAATTTGACTTGAATCTCTTGCTCTTCCGGTTTCTCCATTTGAACTTCTCTCGGGAATTAATACAAAACAAGAAAACCTGATCAATACCCTTAGCATTAAACTACAATCTTATTCTTCATTATTACATACTTTTCGATCTAAATGAGTAAATAGTACACATGAGTTTTGACTTTTGAAGTTACCTTGTACATGAGAGAGAGATAATAAGGCTTCACATTATGGGGTCGCAGCGAGAAATCCATCGGGCCGCTAAATATAGAATTTACACATTAGTCAATCAAAGAAACCAAATCAACACATAAGCAATCATATAATCTCGATAATTTGAGCTGAAATGTATAAACTTAACCTTCTTCGTCGTAACCAAGTAACCAAGAATGAGCACAAATTAAGGCTTGAACATTTGACGGCAAGAGACGGCTTCTGTATTTGTTGAGCACATGTGAGCCGACGGTGAAACAAGACTCTGAAGCAATTGTGGTGATCGGAATACTTAGGATGTCAGAAGCCATAAGCGCTAACTCAATACCATATGTCTTAGTGTTAGACTTCCAGAACTGCAACACATCCATATCGATGTGATCTTGCATGCGGATTTTAGGATCACACAAGTATCTCTCAAAACCCGATGTCGATCCATCATCTGAAGACTCATCACCATCACAAATGTATGCCTCCTAAAGAAGTCAATAATGAAAAAGAATCAATCGAGATAGTCATATAAAATAAGATACAACTTAGTAAGTTATAAACTTACTTCAAAGAATTATGAACTGTGTCCATTATCTTGGACTCCGCTCTTTTCCCATGACATTGAACTTTTAGAAATCTTTTCCCCAAATTTTCTCTTGTATTCTTCCAGGAGTGCTAACTTCGCCCTTTTCACATCATCGACTTTTTTTTGGTTTGTCGTCTCATCAAGAATGTTATACCAATGCTTCAGCACTTTGAGTTTCGTTCTTGGATCAAGCACAACTCCCATGGAAAGAATGCAACTATATGTATCCCAATACTTATCAAACTTCTCTTGCGTGCTCTCTGCCATACTTCTTAGTAGTTCATCATTGCTACCCTGATACACTCTTAAAAGGACTTCGATCTTCCAAATTTTCATGACGTACAAGTTGGAAGTCGGATACTTTGAGCCCGAAATCAAGTTGGTGATTTCAGCAAATGGCTGCAACCCCAATCTTTTCTCCCCTAGCCCATTATTCTTTTCTAGGACAATGCTTATAGCTCCCATCAACCATTGCAAGACTTTTAAAAGCATATTGATATTTAAGGGAATTTACGAGCATGGTGTGAGTAGAATTCCACCGAGTGCTTACATCCATAAACAAAAAAGCCCACTTGTAATACCAACTTGCTCTGCACATTCCCGAAAAAATTTTGTCCTCACCTCGGATCCTCTGACATATTTCACACTCTCTCTTATCTTCATCAAAGCATCATCTATGACTTTTAGTCCCCTATGCACAATAAGGTTAAGAATATGTGTGCTACATCTTATGTGGAAATGATCTCCATCTACAAGCAACAACCCTTGATGCTTAAATTGATGCCTCACAAATTCCACCATGACATCATTAGATGAAGCATTGTCAACGGTAATGGAAAAAATATTCTTGTCAATGTTCCATTCCTTCAAGCACTAATTATCTTCTTCGCAATTTCCATCCCCGAATGTGGAGGAGGCAATCTAGTAAACAATAAAATCTTACTATTCAATTTCCATTCCTCATCAACATAATGCCCCGTCACACACATATACCCTCCATGACTAATAGCAGTCCAAAGATTAGTAGTGATGCATATTCTACTATGAACTTTGCTCAAGGCAACCTTCAGTTTATCTTTCTCATTCTCATACAATTTAAAAACATTTGTTGTCGTCGTGTTTCTACATATCATTTTCACATCAGAGCATAGAGCAAGAAGCATATGTCTAAAGAACCTATACTCGACAATTGCAAAAGGCAACTCATATGCAATTATCATTATAGCAACCTCCCTCTAAACTGCATGATCAACCTTCTTTGTCCTCAATTTCATCCCATGATCAATAATCATATCTCGCACATTACTAGACTTCGACTTCGGCCTAGATTTGCAATCTCCTATATGACGATTCAAATGTGATGTTCCTTGAGTACTACCAGCAGTTAACACTTTCCCACAATAGTTGCAACTTGACGAAACTTTATTCATTCGGGTCATATGCTGCCAAACAATAGACAATTTTTGTTTTCTACCTTTCGGTTGTGACGATTGCCCTTCATCTTCAGGTGTCGATAAACCACCAGCAAATTCCTCCTCTTGCATTTCATACTCAAGTTCATCCGCATTACCCGTTTCTATTTCTACAAAACAAATTTCAACAGGGAAAATTCAAATTACAATCCAATCCGATGTATAGAGTTGAAACCATGAATTCAAGACCAAAGAGAGATGATAAACAGCACAATGAAACAAAAACTCACCTCGGTGATGGACCAACTGATGACCAACGAGGTAACAAGAAAATGAGATCGAACCTGAAATAAGTGAGCCATAGTTAAAACAATCAAACAATCGAGTATTTTCAACTGGGAATGATCGAAAATGGATTTAGAGTCTAAATTTTAGACCTCTATTTATATTTTCCAGGAATTCAAAGCTCCAGTTTCCAGTCACTCAAATGTTCGAAAATGAGGCGGGGGAGGAGGACTCAAACATTCAAAAATGAGGTTGGGAGGAGGACGATGGGGCGCGAGCACTGAGGCGGGGGAGGAGGACGACGGTGGCAGTTTGAGCAAGATGGAGACTGAGACCGAGCAACTATTTGAGCAACTTGGAGTCTCGACATCGACGAGAGCACTGAGGCAGGGGGAGGAGGACGACGGGGTGCGAGCACTGAGGCGGGGCAAGACGACGACGGGGGCGGGTTGAGCAAGTTGGAGATCGAGCGACTGTTTGAGCAAGTTGGAGTCTTCGACACCAGCAAGGGCACTGAGGCAAGGGGACGAGGAGGACGTGGCGTGAGCACTGAGGCGGCGGAGGACGATGGCCGCGATGGAGCCTGGAGAGAGATGTCGGGCGATGAACAGTGAGAACGAGAGGGAGGATGTCGAGACCGAGAGGGAGAGAGCTGAGCAATTAGGGTTTGAGTCGGGCCATTTTCGGGCTCGGGCAGCCCACGGGCCCAGCTCCGCTCGGCCCAAATTTTTTCAAGTCCGAGCCCAGACCTAATGTAAACGAGCCTATAATTTTCAGCCCAAACCCGCAATTTTCGGACTAGGCTTCGGGCTGGGTTTCGGGTCTGGCTTGAAATTGACATCCCTTTTCATATTATATGTAAATAATTGTATTTGTAATATAAATTATTTTTATTACTTTTAAAATTTGTTTCGTACCACAAGGGTCACGACCCATTGACACCTCTGCGACCCTTGTACCCCGGTGACCTTTCTACCGCCTCTACGACCCTTGTACCCCTGTGACCCTTGTACCCCTACGACCCCTGTACCCCTCTGCAACCCTTGTACCCTTGCAAACCTTGTACCCCTGCGACCTTTGTACCCCTGTGACCCTTGTACCCCTGCGACCCTTGTACCCATGCGGTCATGTTTTTTCGAATTCCATCTGACGTCGATTCGATGTCAAAGTCATGTCTTTTTGAATTCCTATCGTTTCGTTTTTTCCAATAACAATAACGACACGCTTTCTCTCTAACTCTCATCATCTTCCACCCAACTTTTTTCGAATAACGACACACACTCTCTATAACTCTCATCATCTCCCATCCATTTTTTTCGAAAATTCCACATTTCCCTCATTTTGCCCAAATCATTCTTCCGAGATTTCTAGAGAACTACCTCGTGATCTGCTTCATCTCTCTCTTTTGGTAGAGAATGTACAGATTTGACTTTTTTTCGATTTTTTGTTACAGGATATTCCGAAGAAATACTTCGATGAGCATATTTACGGATGTGTCTAACAAAACATGCGAAGTCAAGTTGGATGGCTCAAGATTCACTAATGGATGGAAAGATTTCTCCAAGGACCATGATTTTCATATTCGTGATTTCGTAGTTTTTCGTCACAAAGGTGACATGGTTTTTTACGTCACCGGTTTCGGAGATGATATGTGTAATCTACAACATACATAATCTATGTCATCATCATCCACAGAAGCAGGGTCATCTTCTTCTACTTAGAGGATTTTCACGATGGTCACACGTTCAAATCTGGTCGTAGATGCTTTGGTAAGTGACCTCAAATCATTATTCGATTCATCAAATCTGGCCGTAGAAGCATTAGTTTGGCGTCGTTGTAAATTTATTCGGTTATCGTAGACACTTCCGATAGGGTTTGCGAGGTCAAGAGGTCTTTGCGATAGACGATGTAAGATACATCTGATAATCAATTACGGACTGGTGTGAGAGGCATATCTAAGGCCTGTGGCTCGTGGTGGCGCTAGCATCAGCGGGGATTAGAGAAAGTTTTGTCACGATCATGGACTGAACGAGGGTTGTTCCCTCAAAGTCGAACTGGTCTCCAATGCAGCAATACCTCTGCTTTGGTTTTTCCCTCAACCAAGCCTACCAACAACATAGTTTGAATTTCGTTGTATTTTGATTGCTTTGAACCTCATTTGAACAACAACATTCCTTTGAACTTGAATTTCATGTTTGTATGTGATTGGTTTTATACTATTATTCAATAGAAATTATTATTGTTAGTATCATTGTTTTTGTAGATTTACTATTATTGTAACAAAATTCGCAGAGGGATAAGGGTCGCAGGGGTCCAAGGGTCGTAAAGGGACAAGGGTTACAGGGGACAAGGGTCGCAGAGGGAAAAGCGTCGCAGAGTCGATCATGCCAAATCTTAAACATGTTTTCATATCTTGGGTAAAGGGACAAGGGTAGTAGAGGGACAAGGGTCGTAGAGGGACAAGGGTCGCAGAGGGAAAAGGGTCGCAGGGGACAAAGGGTCGCAAGGGTCCAAGGGTTGCAGAGGTACAAGGATCGGAGGGGGACAAGGGTCGTAGGGGTCCAAGGGTCGTTTGTAAATAACTTGATAAATAATTTTTATTTTTTGGGAATGGAAGATGTAACTTGGTACATTATTATTTTTTTTTAAGTTAGTCATATTATTTGTAAATAATTTTTTTTTTTTAATAGAAGATGTAACTTGGTAAATTGTTAGTTTTTAAAAATTTATTCATATTATTTGTAAATAATTTTATTTTTTAATAATAAAGCGTAAAGGGTGACAAGGATCCAAGGGTCGAAGAGGTACAAGGGTCGCGGGGGTCGTAGAGGGACAATGGTCGTAGGGGTCCAAGGGTCGCAGAGTTGCCACTGCGACCCTTGTACTTCTTCGACCCTTGGACCCCTGTGACCCTTTGACCCCTTCGAACATTATCCCACTGCGATCCTTGTACCTCTGCGACCCTTTGACCCATGCAACCCTTTTCTCCTGTGACCCTTTTACCCGTTCGACCCTTGACCCCTGCGACCCTTTTACCACTTCGACCCTTTGACCCCTACGACCCTTGGATCCTCTCTGACCCTTGTACCCTGACCCCTCCGACTCTTTTATTATTATAAAAATAATTCTTATTACTCAAATCAAATTATTTACAAATAAAATGAAGAAATTTAAAAAAATAACAATATACCAAATATTTACATCTTCCATTCCGAAAAAAATTAATAATGTATCTATTCATTACTCGGGGTGGAGGGATACATTTTTCATTCTTAAATATATCAGTCACCATCTTCTCACGCATGGAAGGAAACATTGTCGTCGCA
>CM071869.1:3504023-3517974 GCA_036759665.1 Gynandropsis gynandra
GGGAAAAGTATGACCTCTTTTCATTACCAAGGCTTCTAAGAATTTGAAGGCGTAAACACCACAATCACTCGAGCTTTTGTTCTGTGGCAGACCTTCATAATACTCATACTTCCATTCATCTTCTCCAGAAGCCAAAGAAGGAAAACCTCCGAGAGTGAGCTTCTTGGGGGTGGCTTTTCTTATCTTTTCATTCACCTTATCAATATGTGTTTCCTTCATACTGCTCTGGCAGTCGTATACCGTGATGCATCGGGTCGCGAAATCCGCTTTGATGGCTACCTAATGAACTCCTATAAATCAACTTTGGAGCGATGAAATGTTTAGAACCAGGACAAAGCCATCAAAATAACTCATTGGTGTGTTCGTACTTCTAAATGGATACTTTCCATTCAAAATATCACTAAGAATTCTCGGCAAAGTTTCCATATCCTCGTACATCCACAGTGTGAGAGTTTGCATGAAAGTAAGAGAACAAACGTAATAATTTCGATATATCATGGGGAATATCTTCATACGATAATACGGCAACTACAACACCTCATTCGATTGCTGCAAAAAAATTAACACACATGAATACATATGACACAAGATGACTGATATGATCCCGGGAGACATCGAGGACGTGACCAACCAAGCAGAAGAAGACGCGACCTCCAGCACGGAAGAAAAAACCGTATGTGTGACCCGAGACGCTGACAGCGCGACCCGAGATGCGACCATCACTAGCGCAGCCCGTGATGCGAACAAATCAAAGTACGTTGGTCTCGTAACCCGAGCAAGACCTATGGAGGAAGAAGCCTTGATTCTACCAACTGGTCCCGTGACTCGAGCCAAGGCCACGAAGCTTCAAGATGCTATTATCGGAATTCTCACGGCCGTCCACGTGCATGAAGAATATTCAAGTTCACATGAAGTCACAAGCCTAAGGAATGTCATTCAAGCCGAAGCCCGACCCGCATCGGTTATTAATTAAGTAAAGTGACCCACGTGTACTCTTTTCCCTTCGTCGATTTTGTCCCACGGGGTTTTTCGACGACGGATTTTTAACGAGGCCGCGAGTCACTTATTTCCCGTAACCTAATTAATAACCCGAGACCCAAGGAGTACGCGCCCCGACATGCACGGCCAACAAGAACTATCTTCTTGTTTTATGTTATCTAGGCATTAATGTGTAGCCTTGCATGTAGCTTACGCATTTAATGCATAATTAAGTGTTGCATGGCCTAGGTTTACTCTAAAAGCGGCCGGCCACCCTCCTTGTAGAACATCAAACTTTTTCATCCAATTTTAATCAAAACTTTTGAAGTTTTTACCTTTGAATTCTTGCGAATTCTTGGATTGTTGGTGCGTTATATCCAGTAACCCTCGTTGGTGTGTAATATCCAACGGTTGTTTGTCCTTCGTTGGTGTGTAATATCCATCGGAGACGAACCGGTGAATCGAGAGCCTTCCGCAACTCTCGTGTGACCACTCGCCCCACACACCCTTGTGCAATCCCGTTGCAGCAAGCGTCGTTCTAGTCGGGATCGCGTCAAGTCGTATCAGAGCTCGTTCTAGCGTCAAAAGGTTAGTTCAAATTAGTTTTTTATTTTTCGGTCATAGCTTGATTGAATCTTACAAAAAAGTCAAAATATATATATATAAATATATTCGTACGTTCAAAAGCTTATCCCGTGAGTAGTTGTCTTGAACGAACCCGTGTCATACGTTTGAAGAAACTCGTGCGCCTATATTCATATGTTAGTAGCCTATCGTGTGCGTATATATAGTTCGTGCGATTAAGTGCCTATTGTGTGCGTATATTTTACGAACGTATGAGTAGTTATTTGTGCGTGTCTAGTTCGTGCGTTTGAAAATTTATTCGTGAGTGTCTAGTTCGTGCGTTTGAAAATCTATTCGTACGTGTGTTTGTGCGTTCTACCCGTACGTGACCTTGTCTGGGGTTTGTGTTTTCTTTCCGCTTGTGGCTGCTCCGTTTGTTAAGTGTGCAGAAACTCACGAGTAGGTACACGCAAGAAAACCCAAGGACGGCATGGCTGAAATGGGAGCCGATCAAAGCCGTGTCAATGAGAGACTCATTGAGGCTCTCGCGGCTCGCCTAGAGCAAAGCATCACCAACAAAATGGAGGAGTTTCGGCAAGAGTTTTAGGCCGAACGTTTAATACGACCAAGAGACGTTCCAACGTTCCAACAACGTGAGAGGAACCCGCATGAGGAGGACAGAAACTACTACAAACGAGGCAGCTCATCCTCGTCCCGAAGTAGTCACCGGCGGCAACGCGCGCCAAGGGAGCGGAGAGACGACCCGAGGGACGACCTCGCTGGTCTCAAATTAAAAAATCCCCGTGTTCCATGGCAAGGCCGACCCGGAAGCATACCTAGAATGGGAAAAGAAGGTGGAACTTGTTTTCGGTTGCCAAGCATACCCCGAGGCCAAAAAGGTTAGGGTGGCGGCCACGGAGTTCTACGATTATGCGTTGAGTTGGTGGGATCAACTCACGATTTCCAGAAGAAGAAATGGCGAAGAACCAGTAGCTACTTGGCTGGAAATGAGGACGATTATGCGCAAGAGGTTCGTGCCAAACCATCACCACTGGGAGGTTCATCGGCGGTTACGAAAACTCACCCAAGGAAGCCATTCCATGGAGGAGTATTTCCAAGAGATGGAATTACTAATGTTGCGGGCTGACCTTACAGCAGATAGGGAGACCACAATGTCTCGGTTCTTTGGAGGACTCAACCAAGACATCCAAGATCGACTTGAACTACAACATTACGTGGAGATCAAGGAGATGGTTCATAAAGCAATTCTCATCGAGCAACAACTCCAGCGGCCCCATTCGGGTTATGGGGCTGGCAAATATGGTCAATCACGAGACGAGAAACCGAGCTATCTAAGGAAGGACAGCACGGCTCGAGCAGGCCGCGACATGCCGAAGGTACAGGCCGCAGGCCGAGACGTGCAGAAAACTGGACCAGCCGCGCCGCGGGACAAAGGAAGGGCCGAGGCCACAACTTCGACGACTCGAGATGTAAAATGCTTTAAGTGTCATGGAAGAGGACACTACGCCAGTGAGTGTACAAACAAGAAGGTCATGATCCTTCGCGACGACGGAGTATTCGAGTCCGAGGATGAAACGGCCGAGATGTCGGACGAGATGCGTGAAGAAGAACCGGCCACGGGCGAGTTGCTGGTTGCACAGCATTCTCTAAACACGCAGCCAAAGTGTGACGAGCAAGAACAGCGAGAAAATCTATTCCACACCCGCTGCTTAGTTCACGGTAAAGTTTGTAGCATCATTATCGACGGAGGAAGTTGCCCCAACGTTGCAAGCGCTACGATGGTTCGGAAACTTGGATTGAAAGTCCAAAAGTATCCGAAGCCATATAAACTTCAATGGTTGAATGAAAATGGCGAAATGAAGGTGACAAACCAAGTAACCGTCCCATTTGCCATAGGAAAATACGAAGACGAGATTCTATGCGATGTGTTCCCGATGGAGGCGAGCCATATTTTGCTCGGAAGACCTTGGAAATCAGTTCGCAAGGTAAAACACGATGGTTATACTAACAAACATTATTTCGAGAATAATGGCAGGAAGACCGTCCTTATCCCTTTGACACCTAAGGAGGTAATGCAAGATCAATTGCATTTGAAGAAGCAACGCATACTCGAGCTTAGACCGTCAAATTTTTACGCACGATCGGGTTAGATCAAGAAATCTCTGCAATCTGATCAAACTGTATTGCTTTTTGTTTATGAGGAAGCTCTTTTGAGCTTAGCTAACCTTGCACCGGTGCTGCCGAGTGAGATTTCTAAATTATTGCAGGAATACAGCGATGTCTTTCCCGAAGAGAACCCCACAGGATTGCCACCAATACATGGAACTGAACACCAAATCGATTTCGTTCCCGAAGCAACGTTACCAAATCGGCCAGCCTACCGAACCAATCCCGTGGAGACAAAGGAGCTACAAAGACAAGTGGAGGAGCTTATGGCCAAAGGACATATTTGCGAGAGTATGAGTCTGTGCGATGTACCATGCTACTCGTACCGAAGAAGGATGGCAGTTGGCGCATGTGCATTGATTGTCGTGCAATCAACAACATCACGGTGAAGTATCGACATCCTATTCCTAGGCTAGATGACATGCTAGATGAATTACATGGAAGTAGGGTATTCTCGAAACTTGATCTTAAATGCGGTTACCATCAAATTAGAATAAAAGAAGGAGATGAGTGGAAAACTGCATTTAAAACTAAGCATGGTTTATACGAGTGGTTAGTCATGCCCTTTGGCTTATACGAGCGGGAAGAATTTATCGAAACATTTCCTTACGTCATCAAATATAAGCAAGGTAAGGAGAACGTCGTGGCTGATGCCCTGTCTCGAAGGTACGCTCTGTTAAGTACCTTGGATGCGAAACTTCTAGGCTTGGAACATATTAAAGATCTATATGCAACTGACCTAGAATTCAGAGAAACGTATAAAAATTGTGAGAAGTTTGCGTCGGGACATTTTTATAGGCATGATGATTATTTGTTTTACGATAGTCGTTTATGTGTGCCTAACTGCTCTATGAGAAAGTTATTTGTTAGAGAAGCCCACGGTGGTTGACTCATGGGCCATTTCGGAGTTGCAAAGACTTTGAAAATATTGCAGGATCATTTCTACTGGCCACATATGAAGAGAGACGTGGAACGTATCTACGAGCGATGCGTCGCATGTAAACAGGCTAAATCTAAGATTCAGCCTCACGGTTTGTATACTCAACTCCCTATCCCAACTCATCCTTGGACTGACATATCTATGGATTTTGTTATTGGGTTGCCTAGGACCAAAACCGGAAAAGATTCAATCTTTGTGGTAGTAGATAGATTCTCGAAAATGGTGCATTTCATACCATGTCATAAATCGGATGATGCATTGCATGTAGCTGAACTATTCTTTAGAGAAGTAGTACGTTTGCATGGCATGCCTAACACTATAGTCTCCGATAGGGGTACCAAATTTCTTAGTTATTTTTGGAAGACCTTGTGGTCCAAGTTAGGAACGAAACTTTTATTTTCTACGACTTGTCATCCACAAACCGATGGCCAAACCGAAGTAGTGAATCGAACCCTAGGAACTTTATTGCGTGCACTTGTTAGGAAGAATTTAAAAACTTGGGAAGAGTGTTTGCCGCATGGTGAGTTTGCTTATAATCATGTTGTACATTCTGCATCAAAATTATCTCCTTTCGAAATCGTGTACGGGTTCAATCCTGCTTCACCCCTGGATCTAATGCCTCTACCATCGAGTGATTGAGTTAGCCTGGACGGAAAACGAAAGGCCAGATTGGTCAAACAAATTCATGAAAAGGCAAGGAAGAACATAGAGGAGAAGACCAAGCTCTATGTGAAACAGGCAAACAAAGGACGGAAGAAGATGACTTTCGAGCCCGGTGATCAAGTTTGGATTCACCTGCGGAAAGAATGTTTTCCGAACAAGCGGAAATCAAAGCTAATGCCCCGGATCGATGGTCCATTTTCTGTGAAGAAGAAGATCAGCAACAACGCCTACCGGCTAGATTTGCGAGGTAAGTATAATGTAAGTTCTAGTTTCAATATTTTTGACTTGATGCCTTTTGTTGCAGATCATGTGGATTTGAAGACAAATCCTTTTCAAGTAGGGGGGCATGATATGATCCCGGGAGACGTCGAGGACGCGACCAACCAAGCAGAAGAAGACGCGACCTCCAGCGCGGAAGAAGAAACCGTATGCGCGACCCGAGACGCCGACAGCGCTAACCGAGACGCGACCATCACTAGCGCGGCTTGAGACGTGAACAAATCGAAGTACGTTGGTCCTGTGACTCGAGCAAGAGCTATGGAGGAAGAAGCCTTGATCCTACCAACTGGTCCCGTGACCCGAGCCAAGGCCGCGAAGCTTCAAGACGCTATTATCGAAATTCTCACGGTCGTCCACTCTCATAAAGAATATTCAAGTTCACGTGAAGTCACAAGCCTAAGGAACGTCATTCAGGCCGAACCCCGACCCGCATCGGTTATTAATTAGGTAAAGTGACCTGCATGTACTCTTTTCCCTTCGTCGGTTTTCTGGAACGACACTCTCTAGACAATGAGGGATGGATATGCCTTGCTGCAACGGGATTGCACAAGGGTGTGTGGGGCGAGTGGTCACACGAGAGTTACGGAAGGCTCTCGATTCCCCGGTTCTTCTCCGATGGTTATTACACACCAACGAAGGACGAACAACCGTTGGATATTACACACCAATGAGGGTTGCTGGATATGACGCACCAACAATCCAAGAATTCGCAAGAATTCAAAGGTAAAAACTTCAAAATTTTTTATTAAAATTGGATGAAAAATTTTGATGTTCTACAAGGAGGGTGGCCGGTCACTTTTAGAGTAAACCTAGGCCATGCAACACTTAATTATGCATTAAATGTGTAAGCTACATGCAAGGCTACACATTAATGCCTAGATAACATAAAACAAGAAGATAGTTTTGTTGGTCGTGCATGTTGGGGCGCGTACTCCTTGGGTCTCGGGTTATTAATTAGGTTGCGGGTAATAAGTGACTCACGACCTCGTTAAACACTCGTTGTCGGAAAACCCCGTGGGAAAAAACCGACAAAGGGGAAAGAGAANCTTTACCATTTTCCGTTCGAATGCTAGATAGGTTAGATCTTCACTCTTATTTTTGTTTTCTTGATGCCTATTCAGTCCCGATAATGGCGTCCTTAAGCTTCGCAGCCTTGGCTCGGGTCACGGGACCAATTGGTAGGATCAAGGCTTCTTCCTCCATAGCTCTTGCTCAGGTCACGGGACCAACGTACTTCGATTTGTTCGCGTCTCGGCCGTGTTAGTGATGGTCGCATCTCGGGTCGCGCTGTCGGCATCTCGGGTCGCACATACGGTTTCTTCTTCCGCGCTGGAGGTCGCGTCTTCTTCTGCTTGGTTGGTCGCGTCCTCGACGTCTCCCGGGATCATATCAATGACCTTTATGACTAAGGGTTTAAAAAACTTACATCATCTTCAAGCCATTCGTTGGGTTTTAATATGGTCTCCCAAAATTCTGGCCCTGGGGAATATCTAGATCAGATTTCCAGCAATGCTCATGTCGATGTGTCATCAGGAACATATATAGAGCAGTCAACTTTTCACCACTAGTGTCAATGAACGAAGATTTTCGGGTTATCCCGCCCTCTCCTAATCCCTTGGGCCTCCACACAAAATGTCATTTCCATGCAGGTTCTTGAACCACATTTTTTGGGTTCTTGAACAACCTTCTTTACGGGTTCTTGAACTACATTTTCTATTGGTTCTCCATCAACATCTTTCCTTCGCCCTCTCCATCACCCTGTTTTTGCTCTTTTCGCCGGAAGAAGTTCAACATCTGCCTCTGATAAAGGTCCAACACCTGCATAAAATTTACTTCATTAAACATATGGCGACCAATGCGACCTTGTGACCGTACGACACATACGGACATGCGACCTTTTGTGAGCCATACGACCTATGTGACCTTATCGACGTGACCTTATTGACGCGACCTTTGCGACATTTTGTGACCCATTCGACCCATACGACCAATGCGACCTTTGTGACTCAAAGGACCGTACTTACTTGGTGGTACTTTGGCATTAATTACAATAAAATCTGGAGTTCCGCCAGCGGCGACCTCTTTGACACGATCCACTGGAGTATCCTCGGCAGGAACCTCTTCAACAGAACCCTCTGGAGTATCCTCGGCAGGAACCTCTTCGACAGGATCCACTGGAATATCCTCGGCAGGAACCTCCTCTTCGGCGACTTCTTAGATAGGACCCACTAGAGTATCCTCGGTAGGAACCTCCTCAGCGGGGACGTTATGGATAGGATTCACTAGAGTATCCTCGGTTGGAACCTCCTTAGAGGGGACCTCTTCGATAGGACCCACTGGAATATCCTCGGTAGGAACCTCCTCGTCAGCGAATTCTTGGACAGGACCCACTAGAGTATCCTCGGCAGGACCTCCTTAGCGGGGACGTCTTCCACAGAACCCACTAGAGTATACTCCGTAGGAACCTCCTTAGCGACGACCTCTTCGACAAGACCCACTGAAAAATCCTCGGTAGGAACCTCCTTGTCGGCGATATCATCGAAAATCATCGACAGCCACTGGAGCATCTGCATAAAATTATTTCATTCATTAGACTCATCGTACGTTACATTGATGCGACCCTTGCGACCCATGGGACATATGCAACCTATGCGACCCATACGACTCGAGCGACCTAGCGACTTATGAAACCCTGCGACTTATACGACCCTACGATTTATGGGTCTCTTGCGACCCATGCGACTCAAGCCGTCTCTCGATGGAAAATGAGGTAAATGAACTTTTTCACTAAATATTACTCACTTGGTGGAACTTCATCAGGAGGAACGACTGTAGTAACCTCTCTGAAAATGTATTCAATTAGAGGAATGGTGGCGGCAGATGTGAGATTTTCAACTAATCTCGAAATGTTTGCCAAATCCTTTTCTGAGCCGTCTCCAGAGTCATTTTCAGCCTCTGACTCAATCGGTTCATTGCTTGGCTCTTTCTTGACACTGGATATGGACGTCGAAGGAATTAAAAATCATCATCTCTAACAGTGCCGGAAGATTGGTTTCCGGTGCTCGTATCTTTCTCGGTAGACTAAGATTTTGCCTTTTCAACACCTTTGGGATTTACCGCCTCTGATTTTGGATTAGGCAAATGAAACCCGACATCCCTTAGAAGGTCTCTTATGGCATTGATGATTCTTTTCTCCGACTTCTTTATTTCCTTTATTAATTTCAGCTCTAGTATCAGAGGGACTGCAGCTTCTCCTCCTTCAGCTGCAGCTTCATCATCACCTTCTACTTCAGCTTCATCATCACCTTCTGTTTCAGCTTCAGCTTCAGCATCATCTTCTCTTTCTTCATCAGCTTCAGCAACACCTACCCTTCCTTCGTCTTCGTCATCTGCAGCCTCTATTATTTTTCACTCACGCTCTTCTTCCTCTTAGTCCCCTTTTCTTTCCTGTTCTTTTGATCATGAAGAGTTCCTTTTCGCATCAGCAGTTCTTGCTTACGGATGTCCTCCCAACAAATATCCATTGGATTTCTACAAAGATGTTCCATCCATATCTGAACATCAAGATCGTGCCATCCCTCGTAATCCTCCAGATCAGAAAGTAAAGCTTCCTCTTTGTGTTCAGCACGAAGAATACTTCGAATATCCTGAAAAACAAAAAATAACCATTATTACCCTCTGTGACCCTTGTTACCCTTGTGACCCTTGTGTAATTGTTACCTTAGAATCTCCTATCTGCCTTATCACATTTACATACTTCAGGTTAAAACTGGATTTAACCATCTTCTTGCACATTCTTGGGCATGATGGATCCGCATCCACAACATCAACATACTATCCCTTTTCGGCCAAACTAAGGATGATTTCGAATGGAAGTAACTGAAACATTAAAACAAAATGATAAGAATGCAAAAAGTACGAAAACATTCAAGTTATTCGTATAATATATACAACTTACCATTACTGGGATCATAAAATCGCCACAATATAATTTTGGTTTTGGTGATTCCCCGCTAACATTCTTGCAGCAAGTATCCACAATCTTCTTAGATATGTAACGCCCCCATGGAAAGCCTTCACAAAATTTCAAGTTATCAACCATGTCAATGAGATCATGGCTGATGGAGTTGTCTGATGAAGGCTTGTGAGCCATAACTTGCGCCAAAGACATCAAAGTTTCCAACCTCGTCCGATCGTCGGAATTCTTCGCCTTCACAAGCTTTTCACTTACTTATGCGGGGGTCACCTTTCCACGGCCGAAATTCTTTAGCCTAAATGTATCACCCCTTTTGGACTCCCATCCATTGGGATATGGTCCGCATTTCAATCCGGAAATTAGTGTGTGCCCCACTATAGAGTACCGGATGGGAACACCATTTAAGACGAACCACAACTTCTTCTTGTTCCATACAATCACAGAGTGATTTAGTAGGATAGACATGTGAACCTTCGTCAATGTGGAGTCACATTGGAAATGGAATAAATGCCTAAATTTTTACTCCTTCTCGAAGTAATGCATCTCATATTAATCTAAGATTCCTCTCAGCTTCGTTATTGTCTCGTGAGGATCACACTTGGTGGTGATCTTTGGCATTCTGTCCATGTGCTTGAATTCATACACAAACTTTGGCTTTAGCGTCACCTGCAAAATGACCAATTAAGAATACATTAGACTTCTACCGACTCAAGCGATCCATGCGACTCAACCGATCCTTGTGACCCATGCGACTCAAACGACCCTCGGACCCTCTGCGACACTCAAGCGACCATTGAGACCCAATGAGTCGCTTGAGTCGAAGATGGTCATGCAACTCCTGCGACCCTTGCGACTCAATGAGACTCGATCAACCCCTGCAACACAACCGACTCACTAAGACTCGACCGACTCATTGAGACTCAAACGGCCTATGCGACTCAATTGACCCATGCGACTCAAGCGACCCACGGGGCATAATATCAAGCGACCCATACGACTCAAACGACCCTTGCGACTCAATGACACAAGCGACCCATGCGACTCAAACGACCTTAACAACTCAATGACACAAGCGACCCATGCGACTCAAACGACCCTTGCAACTCATTGAGTAGAAGATGGTCATGCAACTCATGCGACCCTTGCGACTCAATCGACTCAATGCAACTCACACCCATTTCAAATCAATAAACCATTTTGCAACTCGACAACCTGTAAAACCCTAGAAATTGATCTATTTACACTTATTGACGCCATTGAAGATTGACCCGTGCTCTCTTCTTGACTGTTGCTACTGATTTTGTAATTAGGAGAATAATGTCTTACCCTTTATTATCAATAGGAGGTCTATATAGTACATATGATCAAGTAATTAAGGCCCAATATAACCCTAATACTAAACATAATTCTTACACTAACACTCCCCCACAGTCAATGCGGAAACTGTGTCTACGCATAGATTGGACTTGAACTCGCAGAATAGAACGGAAGGTAGTCCTTTGGTGAAGATATCCGTGAATTGGCGTGATGACGGGTAATGGAGCACTCGGAGAGTTCCTAGGGCGACCTTCTCGCGGACGAAGTGGATGTCAATCTCGATATGCTTAGGGCGCTGATGTTGAACCGGGTTGTTGGAGAGATAGACGGCGGAAATGTTATCACAGTATACCAATGTGGCCGTGGAGAGGGGACAGTGAATCTCCAAAAGAAGATTGCGGATCCAACATGTCTCGGCCATGGCATTTGCCACTGCCCTGTACTCGGCTTCGGCACTCGATCAGGAGACGGTAGGCTGTCTTTTGGAAGACCATGAGATCAAGTTGTCGCCGAGGAACACGCAATATCCGAACGTTGAGCGTCGTCCGTCAGCGCAGCCCGCCCAATCTGCATCGGAGTAGGCGGTGAGGCTGGTGATGGGACACGGACGAAGGTATAGGCGTGCGACGTGGTCCCTTTGATGTAGCGGAGCACTCGTTTCATGGCCTGCAAGTGAGGTTCACGCGGATCATGAAGGAATAAGCACAATTGTTGAACGGCGTATTGGATCTCAGGACGTGTGAAGGTGAGGTATTGTAGGGCGCCAACAACACTGCGATAAAGACTCGGATCAGCAATCGGAGGACCACAATCCGCCGTGAATTTAGGCTTGGTGTCGCACGGTGTGGAACAAGGATGACAGGCGGACATCCCCGCTCGTTCCAAGATACTCTCGGCATATGTCTTTTGATGAAGAAAGAGACCCTTTGAGTTGCATTCTACGGTGACGCTGAGGAAGTGATGTAAGGTGCCAAGGTTTGAAATTGCAAATTCGGCTTTGAGAGATCGGATAATGTCGTTGAGAATGTTGTTGGTGGATGCCGTGAGGATAATGTCATCTACGTATAGTAGGAGCATGGCGTGTGCGGTGGCTCTTCGGAGGACAAACAATGAGGAATCACTTCGACTTTGAACAAATCCAAGGCGGGAAACATAGTCCGTGAACCGCTTGTTCCACGCACGGGGGGCTTGTTTGAGCCCGTATAGAGACCTCTTCAACTTGCATACGTAATCCGGGTTGGACGAGTCGCGAAATCCGGGAGGTTGAGACATATACACCGTCTCCTTTAGGTTTACATGGAGAAACGCGTTTTTGACGTCTAGTTGATGAATAGGCCAATTCCGAGAGACACAAATGCTTAGAACCGTGCGGATAGTGGCCGGTTTCACCACCGGGCTGAATGTGTCTTCGCAATCAATTCCGATTTGTTGTGATTTCCCATTCGCCATGAGCAGTGCTTTGTATCGCGCTAGAGTTCCATCTGCATTAAACTTATGTCGAAATAACCACATGGAACGAACAATGTTAACCCCATTGGGCCGTGGAACCAAGTCCCAAGTACCACTTTTAATAAGAGCATCAAATTCATTTTCCATTGCACTAAGCCAATATGGATCCTCTAGGGCTTTTAGGTGAGAGTTGGGTAGGGGTGAGATGGTGGTAGTGTTAAGGCTTAGGACTTGGCGAGGTTTGGAGATCCCACTTTGGCTACGTGTGGTCATAGGGTGTGAGCGGGTAGGGGGTCGGTTTGTGTGGCAGTGGGCTCGTGTGTGAGGGTCACGGCGAGAACATTGGGGGCCGTTGGGGTATGAAGAAGAGAATGTAAGAATGGGGAAGGGGCGTCGGTATTATCTAGGAATTTGAGGGTGTCGGGAGGCTTGGAGGCCATATTAGCGAAAGGAAAAATGTTCTCGTCGAAGACCACGTGTCGAGATATTATTATTCGTCGAGTTTGAAGTTCTAGGCAACGGTAACCTTTGTGATTGCTCGGGTAGCCAAGAAATACACAAGGTGTGGATCGTGGGGATAATTTGTGAGGTGTTCGGGCTAGGATGTTTGGGTAACAAAGGCAACCGAACACTTTTAGGTGGGACTAGGAGGCGGCTCTTTGGTGGAGTTTTGTGTAGGGGATTTCGTTGTTTATTGCGACCGAGGGAACAAGGTTAATGAGGTGTGTGGCTATATTAAGAGATTCTATCCAAAATTCCGATGGCATGGAAGCGTGAAAGAGTAAGGTTCGGATTAGATTATTTATGGTGCGGATCATGCGCTCGACCTTTCCATTTTGTTGGGATATTTGAGGGCAAGAGACTCGAAGAACAATGACGTGGGAGTCAAAGAATGATCGAATGGCATTGTTGTCGAATTCTCCCCTGTGATCACATTGGAAGGTTTTAATTCATGTTTCGAATTGTGTTTGGACGTAGGAGGAAAAATGGATAAATTTGGAAAAGACATCACTTTTTCGTCGAAGGGGATAAATCCAAACAAAGTGAGAGAATTGATCAAGGAAGAGGACATAGTATTTGATCCCGCTAATGCTAGGGATGGGAGATGTCCAAACATCGGAGTGAATAATTTCGAAAGGTGAATTGGCCAAAGTGAGAGATTTATTAAAAGGTAAGCGAATGTGTTTCCCAAGTTGACACGCACGACAAAGAGTTTGTGCGTTGTCTTTATTACAATCAATAAAACCCGAAGAAATCAAAGAACGAAAACTAGAAACCCCAGGGTGCCCAAGTCGGTTATGCCAAGTGGTACCCGACGTGATGAGAGCGTGATCACGAGGCGGAGGCCAAGCGCGGGACAAGGATAGGAGAAGAGGGTAAAGCGGTCCCGAGCTATCACATCGGAGAAGAACCGTTCCCGTCGGAATGTTCTTCACAGAAAAACCACAAGGATCAAATTCAACAGAACAATTGTTATCACGAGTAAATTGTCTTACCGAGATAAGGTTTTTGACAATCGATGGTGTGACGAGAACCTGAGGAAGCTTGAATTTTCGGTTAGGTGTAGGTATTGTTGTTTGGCCGGTTTCAGTAACAGG
>CM071869.1:3519823-3545069 GCA_036759665.1 Gynandropsis gynandra
GTTCCCGTCGGAATGTCCTTCACAGAAAAACCACAAGGATCAAATTCAACAGAACAATTGTTATCACGAGTAAATTGTCTTACCGAGATAAGGTTTTTGACAATCGATGGTGTGACGAGAACCTGAGGAAGCTTGAATTTTCGGTTAGGTGTAGGTATTGTTGTTTGGCCGGTTTCAGTAACGGGTATAGAGGATCCATTTCCGACGTAAACGACAGGTTTAATGCTCGAATTAAAAGTAGACGTGAGTATACCTGGTTGTGAAGTCAAATGAGCAGTAGCCCCGGTATCCATGTACCATGATGTGTCGCTAGGGTTTTGGAGAGTCACAGCGTTGAATGCTTGAATTAGATTCGGAGGTAGATCAACGGATGTCGGAGCGGCAGCCGGAGGGGGCGGTGCACTCGGTGTTTGCATGAGATTAGCCGAGTGGGAATGTGGGCTGGACGGTTGAGGTGTCGTAGATGTGTAACTTGAAACCCACGGTGCTCCATATGACGGTGGAGGAGCATGTGCGACGGAGGTCGGGTCCACGGGTATGGAGGCTGCGGACCGTGTCCCGCCGAGGGAATATGCGGAGATGGCCAGTATGGTGACACGTATTGGCCGTGATACGGCGTGCTCCAGGATCCGGGGAACGGCGTCGCCAGATATGAAATCTGTCCCTATCCTTGATGCCACGGATTACCTGAGTGATGACGGTTTACTCCACCACGGTTGCCACGATGTCCGCGTCTCTGCGATCTGCCCCGGTGTTGGTGATACGGTTGTGGCGCGGTAGGAGGTGGACTGTTGGTGGTGTCACTGAGAAGGACCGTGGGAGCCGAGCCGTTGTCCCTGTGCGTCGGGTCGGGGCGTCGGTGACGGGAGACGCGTTGTTCCTCGAGCGAGAGCATGGATCGCGCATCATCAAACGAGGGAAACGGCTTTTGGTGTTTAATAACATTGACAATGTTATCGAATTTTTCATTCAATCCGTTGAGTGCGTGCATGACTAGCGCCTTCTCGGATACCAGGGCGTCGAGGTTGGCGAGAAGATCAGCAATTTTCCGGATATGTTGGCAGTATGCGTGGACGGATTGGTCACCGATTGTAATTGTGCGTAGCTCGTTGTCCAATTGGATTGTTCGAGCCTCTTTGTTGTCCCGAAAAAGCCGTTCGAGTCGTAGCCATATCGCCCGAGCCGTCAATTTTGTCTTAAAGACTTCTTGCAGCAAGGGTTTCGAGATGGTTCCATAGATCCAAAGCTTGACAAGGCCGTCAAGACGTGTCCAAGCCTCGGTTGGTGCGTCGTTCGTCGGGGGGGAGCCATCAACGTGGCTCAAAACGCCGAAACTGAGACAGTGAGTCTCAAAGATGTCGTGCCATGAATCGTAATTCATCTCCTCCATGTCGAGAATGATTGGGATGTGGGATTTGATGTTGGTAACCCCGAAAGGTTTTTCCGATGTGGCATAAGCGGTGGCAGCCATTAGATCGGTGCGGAGGAGTGGCAGCGGATGGTTGGAAAATGAAGTAGGGGCGCCGTGGAGAGAGGCGGCCGAGGAAGGTGTGGCCGAACCAGACGGATAGGTGGCCGAAATGATAGGCGGCCGAAAACGAGAGGCGGCCGAAGAGATGAAAGGAGGCGGTGGCCGAAGAGATGAAAGGAGGCGGTGGCCGAAGAGATGAAATGAGGCGGCCAAAAAATTTGAAAATTTGAAAAATTAGGTTTAGGCTCTTGATACCATGTAATTAGGAGAATAATGTCTTACCCTTTATTATCAATAGGAGGTATATATATAGTACATATGATCAAGTAATTAAGACCCAATATAACCCTAATACTAAACATAATTCTTATACTAACAAATTTTAGTCAATTTCTTGGTCTCAACTTCAATTTTCCTTCTTGCCAACTTCAAATCGATACCTCTCAAGTTTCAAATCACTTCGTCTTCCTTGCTCTAAACTTTGGAAAAGGTCACGTCGAAAAATTGTTCGTCTTCCTTGTTTTTGATACGGTTTGACAATTTTTCACGTTGGAAAACTCTAGAACGTGTGTTTTTTCACGTTAAAAAATGAAGGGCAAATTTATCTTTTCTCCAGTTTATTTTTTTCCTATTTAATAAATTATTTTCACGATGTTAGGTGTGAAACACTTTAATCCTACGAGGGTATCTCTGATATTATGCCAATTGAACTATAAGGACTAGACCTTTAGATATCATAAATATTATAATTATAATTTATAAATTTTTACAATTTTATATATTGTGGATTTTAAAAAAAAACAATTGACCTATGTTTTGTGTACTTCAACGTAAAAAAAACAAAAAAACGTATAGAGACCGACAAATAGAGCTCGATAAAAAAAAAACAAAAACAAACAAAAAATTTGAGACCTATGTTTTGTCTACTATTTGTATTTATCCCTCGAATATTCGAATTTTCTGTTCGATACGAATAACTTAAATATTTTGTCCATCCTTATCACTTTAATATTTTAATTGATATCGTTATTCGCATTGATTTTATTAGTTGATAGAGATCAAAATTCTCTAATGTGTGTCAAATCAAGAGAAAAAGAAATGGTTCAAGAATAGAACATGTAATATTGTAATAGCGTTCGACAGAGTTATGCTTTTGGATACATCGACAACTTTGTGAACACTTCTTCCAATCTTATGTATAGGTGCCCCTACGTATGCTCATTGTTGGTCTGAGGGTTACAGAAGAACTTACTGCTTCTTCTATGGAGATTATTATCCATATAACTCACATTCCTCGGATCCTTGATTCTTTATTCGAGCAAGAGACTTGGCTTCCAGTTTTATTTCCCACAGCTCTCTCTACTTCTACCTAAAGAAATCTGTCATTTTCTTCTCGATGGCAGTGAGGATGATCTTGAAAGTGATTCTGCTGCTTCTGTTTGTAGCTCTGTACCAACTGCGTAAGAAATGGAGGCGCAGGGTCTCAAGAGGGGCGTACCAACTCTACTCGAGGTTTCGTTACTGTTCTTGGATTCGATCGATTGTAACTCAAGCTCAGCACCTTGTGCTTGTGCAACGGAAGTTTCAGGCAGATCAAGAACTTGATGATCGTATTCTTCAACAGATACAACTGTACTGGTTTCTGTTCGAATTGTCGAATCATCGCCATAAAACCCATGTCTTCTTTTCCTTCGAGCTGCTTTTCCCCAACCGTGAATCGTCTCTCGTATCCTCTGTGGTATCAATGCTGCTTTATAGTTTGTTCCCATCTGAAAATTTACCATGTAATTCGTCATCTTTTAGTTTGAAACTTGTAGGAATAACCAAAACTCCAAGGGATTTCTCTGGAACTTTACCTGAGTTACCAGTGCATACAATGGCAGAGTGCTGTAACTGCATAGAAATTGTCCAGCAAATCTACGAGAAACGGGCAATATCTCGATCAGTAATGCACAAAAATGTCCGGACGAGATCGAGATAAAAGCTTAGATGTATTATTACCCCAAGATAAGTCGCCAGTAGACAAGTAGATGATTCCTAAGGAAGCAAGAGCTGTACCCAAATTGCCACTGAAGAGTTCATTACAAACGGATTGTCAATTTGATCATGGCATTTCTAGGCGTCAATGACAAAAGTTGAATGCATATAAGCTTTATATGTGTTTCTGATTTGAGATGGAAAATTACCCAAAACCAGAAGAATGAAGCCAGTTCAAAAGCATTCTACAAAGAACATCATAGAGTTCAGTTTATTATAGAATAAACCAAAGAACTATTCTGACAAAAATAGGTTCCGAAATTTTGCAAACCTGAAACAGAATGAAGTGGATAAAGTACAAGAGTAGTTCTGGTTTATTGAACCAGAAAAGTTCGTCCCGAGGTCTCAGCTTTATGCCTGAAGAATATTCTGTTATGCCAGCATTCTCCAATGCCAACGTAGCTATTACATGTTGCAACTTTGCACCGACCAGAAGCACAAGCTACGAAAGAAGTATGAACATTCAGCTATGATTTTTCCAAACCCAAAAAAAAAAAAGAAACAGAAAGCTTTTAGTTCTTACAGTTATAGGTATGATTGCAATCCAGAAATACAGATTTGATCCTGCAGTAACAACAAAGGAATGCTTTTTAAGCCCCGAGGGCGAAAGTAACATATTCAGAATTACAAATGTTTTTATCAGTCAGAGCCATACCTTTGATGTTAAAGAGCATGAAGGCGACTACAAACCCCCAAAGCGTACCACTGCGGAATATCGTAATGTAACACGAGTTTTTGAGACCTGAATTAGTTCTTATGCTTCGATTGAAAACGACAAATAGTTAATGTAACACGAGTTCTCACTGATAACACGAGGGCTTTACTCACCTTACTCCAACAATACGTTGGAACTCTTCTTCCATAGAACGAATCATATAGCTGTGAAAATCATATTTCAATGTGAGATGATGATTCTGCGCAGAAAAACCCAAAACAAAAAGCGTTAAAACAGTCGAGATATGTTTATTTAGAAGATGAAAAAACTAATGTCACTTACATCTTCGGGAGAACTTATAGTTCGTTAAGGGTCACAACAAGAAAAACAGAGTTTCTCTAGAATTGAAGCATAAAGAATACACATAACTAAGCAAAACCCACAAGGAATATACCAACACTGAGAGCAAATATTACTACATACAGAGCATTACGCACCAGGATGAATCCCTTTCGAAGTGTTAGGTAGTCAGAACGAACAACTGATCTTCCAAATTGTCGGAAAAGACATGTCTGCAAGCATAAAACTCAGACAGCTCAGATTAGAGGAATCTGAAACATGTGAGTTCTCCATAAAACAGACAGGCAAATTGCCTTTTCGAAAGAACTAAAGCTAGCTCCACGAACTTAAGAGATGTGAAAGAACTAATCATGTTTTTTGTTTGATACCTTACTAATTACGCAGACATCACGCAAAAATATCCTCTCCTGGGTTTTAATCATGTTTATGTAATCCATTTATTGGAAGAAGATGAAAACCTACCACCCATATAAGCAATCTATTCTTGGCCATAGGAGCTGATGTATGATGCCGAACAAAAGTGGTTTGCCTCCGGAATACCTTTTCACGTGTGACCTCTGCCACAACAGCAAATGATGAACATTATTCCCGAATATTCAAAACCATGATCTTTTAATTCTAATCCAAGCTTTGGAATGGATAATGGTTTGAATGCAGCTTAGGCTACAAATGCTTACTTTTACAAAAGACAAAGTTTAATAATAAAAAAGGATTTCAATTTTGGTAGATCCAAGCGACAATTTCACTCGCAAAATAGATCAATATACTTCGCAAATGCCCTTAGTATGGAGTCTATCTTAGCACTCACCGATCAATGCATCATGACGATCCATATGAGCTTCATCTTCCCACACCCTCCAACTATGAATCTGGACAAACAGGCATACCGAGTAACAGAGTGAATTAAGATCTTTCCAAGGCTTATGTTGGAAGAATATGAAAATTCAGACACCAAATGAATGCAAACTTCAGTGGGCAAAGACATCTTTACCATGAAAAAAAAAACTTACTTTTACGATAGCAAGCAGCATAGTCAAGCAGCTATATCCTATATGCGTAATTGCCATTATGAAGATGAAGCGATGCAATTGCTCCAGGCCTTCATATGAAACAAAAGGCTCGTGTCCCTGCCAGATATAATTAGGCTTTTCATAATGTCCGAAACATGACTACAACTTAATGCAAAAGACTTTGATCCTTAAGTTGAAATGAATGAGAACCTCGCTGCAAGTAGTCTCACTTATGCCTTCCAACCTTCTCCTAAGAAGTTTTCGTTCGCTAGATGAAGAAGATTCAAGCTCATCTTCGATCTCAGATCGTGTACAAGGAACAAATTTGTCGCTGTAAAAACTGGAGGGGATGCATATGTTGGCTATTGTGCTAGATGTGGCTGTAAGAAGAAGCGAAATGAAGCCAAGAAGCATCAACTCTGAAAAACACCATTTTAGAAACCCTTTTAACAAATATTCATGACAGCAACTACAAAAGTGATCACCAAGAACATGGAAGTTGTTTATGTTTATCATACACACCTTCTTTCATTTTCTCCAATGCGGCAAATAGAGGTTTTCTGTTAGTCTTACGCAACCACTATCACAAAACAAACCCTAAATGTGATCAGTATAACAAATTCATTATCCAATCCATTCACCAGAAGATCAAAAGACAAAAAAATTGTCTGAAAGTTACTTACATTGCTAAGCCGATGAATAGATCGCTCAACGATCAATGAAACGACAACGAAGACAGTCAAAACAGTAGCAACAGACCAAGTCGGCGTTAATGCCAACGTTCTCATCCCACTCGGTTCTGCTTCCTTACCCTTTTCTTCTTCCATTTCACCGAGCAATACTTCTCGAAATGTTCCTCTATTTCAAATAGATAAATTGGAAAATCCTAATAAATTACATTCCTAGATTCTGGGAAACTTCTTCTAACACCCACCGAGCATTTGAATATCATTCTTCGTAAGCGAAAGCAGGGACCTTTGAGACGTCCCTGTGTTCTTCATGTACGGTGAACGAAACCCAGAAATCAGATCAGTCAATGAACTGAGATTTCATCTCTTCGAACCCATAAACCATATACTCCTTTGCCACTGAACTTGATTCTGCAGTTGCTGCTACTTTCTCTAGCTCCCAAATACGGAGGCAATCAATGGCCGCTGTTACGTCTTACAAAGCTCTCTCTCTCTCTCTCTCTCTCTCAGAGGGATTGTATGCAGACAGACCAGATATTACGGGAGATTCAGCTCATGGGGAAGACCTTGAAGCACCGAGGGAGACAGATGGTTAAAAAAATATTTCCTTTGTTTTTCTTTGTTTTTTATTATATAAAACATTCATAGATAGCCGAAATAAAATATATAATGTGGAAAAACGAAAACTCGAAGGCAGAGAGATAGCGACAGACAGCAACTTCCCCATGTAAGAACCACTTCCTCAGATACGTTCACTTTTTTCACTTAGACCCACTTTTTTTATCATAATAACTTGATTATTACACTATTATTATTAATAACTCCTTTTTGTGGCTCTTATTTTTTGTTATCGTCACCCGTGGGACCGTATTTAATAATACGTTTCATTTCACTTCAATTTACATGTCAATGAATTTAATAAAAATGTGGGAAATTTTAACATACTTAATACTTAAATATGTTTAGTAAAAATAAATTTTATTTTGGGAATCATGAACATGTAAAAAAGTATCCATTCTTGTCCATAAATATTAAAATTGAGAGTACAAATTTAACTTGGTTGAATGAATTTACCAATTATCCTTTTGTACTTTTGAAAACTACTTAGTATAATTTGAGTTAACTATAATAAAAAGAATAACCTTTTGAAGGTATGCGAAAAATTATTAATGGGAAAAAGGATTTTTCTTAAATTTTGCTCATATTGTTAAAATTATATAATAACGAATACTTTAAAAAATTTATTGTAAAAATTTAATGAAAATAACATTTTTAATTGGTGATTGCATTTTGAACCATCTTTAGAATTCTGCATTTTCTAAATTTAATTTGAATTAAAATTAAAAGAAAATAGCATTTATTGGAGTAATTGTGATTAAATAATCCTAGTAGTTAACATTATATTTTTGGAAACAGTTGGATTAATTGATAAAATAATGAGGATTAGAGTAAAATTAATGGAAAATAATGAAGTTGTCGGGCACAGTTTTAGGATCTGTTAGGAATCTAAGTGGAAGGGACCAAGTTGCTTTAAATGCATGGAGAATGTAAATCTGGAAAATTCCCGTATTTTCAGCTATATTAGTTGAATCTGACCATTGGATATATTTTTTTATGTATATCATATTACATCAGAAAAGTTATAACATTATTAATAATAGTAACTAACTCTATATTTTTATTGGATATAATAAATTTAGGGCTTTGTAATTATTCGACAGAGTGACGTAACACCAACGTGCTCTCGCATCCCTATGTATGTAAGGAAGAAAGACGAAATGAAGTAATCCATCGGAGAAAGAAACTGACGAAAGGTTTCCACTTCGTTTGACTTTTCCACGTTACGTGACAATTTGAAGCCATACGTGTAGATAAAAATAGTTTTATTTGGTTTTAAGTAGTGTTGTTATATAATAAATTGTAACCGTGATCGGACTAGAGGGTGATATAATCCATCGTTAATATATTTCTTTTATAAAAAACATATAATGCCTTAAATATAATTTAAAATATTAATGATTTATAAATGAGTTTTATTTTAATTAAATTCAAAATATATTTAAAGAATTTAAATATATTTTATTTTATCAAATTTATTTTTTAAAATTATACCTTTTATATAAATATATGTGTTATCAATCAAATAAATGCAATTAATTTCTCCAACACACGAATATTCTGCTCTTTCATTTTTTAACATCCATTTATCATTTTTCTCATGTATCTCTTTCTTTCAATATTCTTTTGAGATTTTTTTACAAATCCAAAATTCATTCTTCATCCTGAAATAGTATCAGCATAAATTCCTTAATTCAATTGTTTTTTGTCTTTTTTTTCATCTTTAAGTTCTGTCGATTCTCAATTTTTTCCATCGTTGCACATCTTGTCGTTTCTCATTTTTCTTCTTTTTTTGGCGTCAGTTTTATGGTGTTTCCGGCGATACAACGACATGTTCTTCAATCGGTGATTTGTGATACGACGATAATTTCTGGTGACCCATACGACGATACGACGAATCACAAATATTTTTAGCTACCTTAAATCTTGCGTACTCCAAATCTTCAATCATGGTTTGTTTCCAGAACCATCTGATCAACAAATTCGATTAACAAATCTTCAACAAATGCATCCTATCAACAATCAATTCCAGAACCAAATCTTGCATAATCCAATCGTGGTTTGTTTCCACTGCCTAGTTCATTGTCCTTTTTTCGTTTCGGTTCGGCATCATCGATTCCGATGTTATGATTCGTGGTTCTGGATCTGCTTAATTCGTGTTTTGGAGTCCAATCGCGACCATTCGTGTTTGTAGTTCGTGGTCTCCAATCGCGGCCATCCGTGTTTTGGTATCCAATCACGACCATATGTGTTCATGGTCTCCAACCCCAACCATTCGTGTTCTGGTGTCCAATCACGACCATTCGTGTTCGTGGTTTATGGTCTCAAATCGCCGACGTTATTTTTGTGTTGATTTCCATCTTTGAGGAACATCTCATCCGATGTTTGTTCCGCTGCTCACATTCCTCATCATCCGGTGTGCTTGATTCCAGTGTCGGTGCTCGACGATGCATAATCTCTGGTGTTCAATATTTGTGGTAGAGAGGGCGTTTCTTAACGAAAGTGCAAATTATGGTGTATGTTAATGGCTTCAACTACTGTAAGTGCAGAGTCGACTTTGCAAGTAAATGATCCTTACTAAAATCCATTATTCTTGCATATTAATATTACAAATTTGGTTAATCTTGTTTCGAATAAACTTACAGAAGAATTAAACCATAATACATGGAAACGATCTATGATGATGGCCTTGAATGGCATAAATAAATTGAGCTTTGTCACCGTAAGGTCTCTAAACCTGTTTCATCACAATCTGATTTTGAATCATGGTCTCGTTGCAATGATATAGTTTTGTCATGGATTCTTAATTCGGTCTCAAAGGAAATTACCGACAGTATTGTACATATGCCATCAGCTTTATCCGCTTGGGAAAACTTATCATAACATTTTAGTCATACGAATATGCTAAGAATATTTGAAATTGAACAAGATCTTAAAAATTTAAATTAGAGCTCTTTGGATTTGAACTCTTACTATACAAAACTCATTACTTTGTGGCAAGAATTGCGTACTCTTGAAGATTTTTCAGCATGTACTTGATCAATTGTGAATGTAATTTTGTTGAAATATGGTCACAAAAATAATAAAAAGTACCTTCTTAAGTTCTTAATGGGGTTAAATTACTGTTTTACTTTAGTTAGACATCAAATCCTACTTATGGATCCTCTTCCTAGTGTATCTAAAGCTTTTAATTTGGTTGTGCAAGATAAACAACAAAGACAAATTTACTATATTTCTGGTGCAATAGCTTTTCAAGCTACATCTTCTCAACCTAAACACATTTCATTTACATAACCACATTATTCATATTCCCCTTTTAGATCTCGAGAATATAATCATTCTCTTAATAATCCAAAACCCAAGCCAATATGTTCTCATTGTGGTATTTCATGCAACATTATCACAAAATGTTATAAGTTGCATGGATATCCACCTGGTTTTAAGAACCCGCCTTCATTTACACCCAATCTCAACATCCCTCGACCAAAATATCAAAATTATAACTCTACATATCCTCGAATTAATTTTGCAGTTTCTGATATTAATTATTCTGACAATTTTTTCCAGTACAGAGTTCATCTTTTACTAACCAAGGAGATATGTCATCTTCTCGACCAACTGAAGGATTATTAACTCAACAATAACTTCAGCAAGTTGTGTACCATTTACATGCTCTGCCACATAATTCTAATATACAACCAAATTCTACATCCGTTCCTACAAACCATAACAGTATCGCTAAATCCTTTATCTCTCATTTTTATTAACTTTTATGAATGATTATTTGCAGTTGCATAATTCTTCGTAGATTATAGATATTGGGGCTAGTTCGCATGTATGTAACAATATATGTATTTTTTTCTGATGTTTCTACTGCCAATAATATTATTGTTACTTTACCAAATGGTTTGGATATATCGGTTTCTCATATAGGAACAATCATTTTAAATGACAATATCACCTTGACCTATATGTGTTATACATTCCCTCTTTCAAATTTAACTTGTTGAGTGTAGTTATTTGACTCAAAATTCTGATTTAGTCGTATCATGTACAAAACTTTTTTTGTGAAATATAGGACCCTTCTTGGGCCTTGATCATTGGGAAGGGTAGTCTTTCAAACTCTTTTTATATCTTTCAAAATCCAACAGTTTCTATGTGTTCTGTTTCAAGTTCTTTCTTGTGGCATAAACAAATGGGTCATCCATCTTCTTTAAAAATTTTAAAAAAATTCAGAAAAATATCTTATTCAATCTATTTCTAAAGATGATTTTACTTTTTATCCAATATGTCTCCTAACAAAACATCATAGGCTTCCTTTTTGTTTCACATAATCATAGATCATCAAGTCCTTTTGCGTTAATTCACTTGGATATGTGGGGGCCTTTTCACATTGAATCTGTTGAAGGTTATAGATTTTTAAAAAAATTATTGATGATTTTTCAAGAGCTATTTGGGTTTATCTTTTAGTTACTAAATCTGAAGTTCAATCGGTTTTTTCAAATTTTTTACATATGATTGAAACACAATATCATTTGATTGTTAAATCAATTAGAATTGATAATGCGCCATAATTAAAATTTGTATCTCTTTTATAACAAAAAGGCTTTTTACATTTTTTTTTTGTGCTTATACTCCATAACAAAATTCTATTATGGAAAGAAAGCTCCAACATTTGTTAAATATAGCTAAATCTCTTTTTTTCAATCAAATTTATCTATAGTTTATTAGACATATTGTATTTCAATGGCAACTTACCTTATCAAGAGAACTCATGCACTTATTTTAGGTAATATCACCTTTTAAGTTACTAAATGGAAATTATCTAATTATTTACATCTACAAATCATTGGTTCTTTGTGTTATGTGTCTACTAATAATAATGATTGACATAAATTTACATCAAGAGAATTGCCATGTATTTTCTTAGGATATCTTCTAATATAAGGGGTATAAAAGTTTTAGATTTTAATAACAATAAAATATACATCTTTAGAAATATTATTTTTATATGAAAATATTTTTCCATTTTTTTATTCTTGCTATGTTTCTTTGATTAATGAATTATTTCCTAACTCTATATTACCTCTCCATGTTTTTTATATTACTTTTATACCTTCTTTTAGTAATACTTCATCTACTTGTATACCAATTTCAGATCAGTCCAAGTACATTGTTAATAGTGATAATATTAGAACATTTAAGAGACAGTCTAAAATGCCTAATTATCTCCATGATTTTCATTGTTATACACTTTTATCCGATTCGGTTCCTATCGCTAAAACTACTCCATATCATATTTTCTTTTTTTTTTTGTCTTATAAAGATCTTGCTAATTCTGATGAGTTTTTTGCATTGCAGATTTCTTTACAATATGAAACATAGTTTCTTTAGTTGCGAGTAAGTCTCCTAAGTGGTCTTTAGCAATGTCACAAGAATTAGATGCTTTGATGCATAATGATACTTGGTCCATTTGTTCTTTGCCTATAGGAAAACATGCAATATGGTGTAAATGGGTATACAAAATTAAATATAATTCTAACAGAACAATCAATAGATACAAAGCAAGACTAGTAGCTAAGGGATATACTAAAAAAGAATGAATAGACTACCTTGATATGTTTAGTCCAGACGCAAAAATAGTTACAATTCGTCTTCTTCTTGCTTTAGTTGCATCTAGTAATCAATTAGACATTAATAATGTCTTTCTGTATGGAGATTTGAATGAAGATATTTATATGACGGTGCCTAAAGGATATACACCTAGAAATGGGGAGAATTTTCTTAATAATGTTGTATGTAAACTTAGGAAATTGATATATATATATATATATATATATATACTTAAACAAGCTTCTAGACAATAGAACAAAAAAAAATCAAAAATTCTTTTCGATTCAAGTTTCATTAAATCTTATTCTGACCATTCTCTTTTTTAAAAAAAAATATTTTGGTGATTGCTTTGTTAATCTATGTTGATTACATTTTGATATTTAGCAATTCACAGTCTACAATTGATTATATGAAACTAACATTACAAAATGTTTTTCAAACTCAAGACTTATGACCTGTTACTTATTTCTTAGGAAACTCATTGGTAAACTTATATATTTAACAATAACTCGATTTGATATTTCCTTTGATGTTAATAAACTTAGTCAATACATGAATTGTCCTACTGACACTCATTGTCTGCAACATTTAGGATATTGCGATATTTGAAAAATACTCCAGATCAAGGGTTTATTTTATCCATCCAACAATAATTTGAAACTTTCTATCTTTGCGGATACGAACTGGGTATCATGTTTGGATTTCCTTCGTTCTATTACTGTTGATTGTATTTTCTTTGGCTCTGCTCTAATCTCGTGGAAATCAAAGAAGCGGATAACCAATTCCCAAAGCAGCACTGAGGCTGAGTACATGGCAATGCCAAATGCAACATGTGAGTTATCATGGTTAATGTCCTTATTTCGGATTACTTTTCTTCAACCAATATTACTTTTTTGTGATAGCATGGCTGCTATTCACATTGCTAATAATCCGGTATATCATGAACGTACAAAACATATAGAAATAGATATCATGTTGTAAGAGAAAAACTAGATTCTGATTTTCTAAAAATAATGTATGTAAAAACGGATAATCAAATAGCAGATTTGTTAACTAAACTGTTATTTATTTTCCAATTTAATCTATTGCTCTCCAAAATCGAAATATCATCTTAAGGAAAAATATTAAAACATAATTTTGTTATCATATTTATTTATTTTTAGTCTGTTCTTTATATTTTTTTCTTGTTTTCTTGTATCTTTATTTTCTTCTATTTTTAAATGGTATATCTCTTATATAAATATATATTATCAATTAAATAACTGCATGCATGCAATTTCGCCAATTCACAAGTATCTACTCTTTTATTTTTTTTTTTCAACACCCAATTCCCATTTTTTTTCACGTATCTCTTCTTTTCAATATTTTTTTTGAGATTTCTTCACAAATTCAAAATCGATTCTTTATCATAAAAGATGAATTGAATTCGTGTTCGTGCAAAATCAAAGTGTAACTATTACGTGGGATTTCATAAAAAAAAAGAATTATAAAATTGAAATGACTTATCACCAGTGCGATATATACACTTGATTTGCATTATCACGGAAGATTAGGGAGAAAGGGCGTTTCATAATTTGACTTTCTCGATTGTTTAAAGTCAACCAACGAGTAAACGGCATTAGATCCATTGATAGATTCACATATATACGGTTCAAAGTCAATACAATCTATTTAACTTGTTTTTCTCCTATAAACAAGGTTTTTAAAAATAAATCGAAAATAATTATGATAAGCAAAATGTATAATGATTGATGCAGCAAAGCATTATGCTAAACGCTAATTGATGGCACATTAATAAAGTGCCATGTGAACGCTGGTTTTTCCCATCTTTACAGCCTGTTTTATCATGCAAATTGGAGTGCACAATTATACAAAAAGTATAATTAATCACATCTTAAATAATCAATTACAATATTTGAGTACATCATAATTTAGTACGATTTACTGTTAATGTTAATGTATTTCTAAAGTAAAAGTTTTCACATGAGATAAAAAGAGGTTAATATGAATGTCTTTTCAAAATGAAGGTTTGTGTTTGAGATAAAAGAAATTCTCCATTCACTCTATAACAATGACAATACAAAATTATTATTTTCAAACAAAATTTAGAATATTTACTTAAACAAAAACAAGGTACTTTTTAAAAAGTACTTAAAAACAATTATAAGATCCATCTTTCAAATCCCATTTTTTATGATTATATATATTTTTTTAATTCCTTTGTTACAAAATTGGGAACAAACATAGACCCTCTTATTGGTACAGAGTCAATATAATTTCGAAGTGGGGTAATTTCAAAAATATTTTTTAGGGTTAAAACATTTCAAAAATACTCTTTTCGAAAAAAAAATTTCGCTTCAAAAATACCCTTATAAATGCTAAAATTCCCAAAATATCTCTTGCGATCCTTCTATCCAGTTTGACCCAGTTTGACCCTGCGATTCAGTGACTCAATACGACCCTGTGACCCTGCGACCCAGTGGCCCAGTCCGACCCTGTGACCCTGCGACCCAGCGACCCAATCTGACCCTGCGACCCAGCGACCCAGTCTCACCCTGCGACCCTATCCGACCCTGCGACCCAGTCCAACCTAGCCGACCCTGCGACCCAACGACCCTGTCCGACCTTGCGACCCAGTCCGACCCAGCCGACCCTACGACCCAGCCGACCCAGTCCGACCCAGTTCGACCCTGTGACCCTGTTCACCCAGTGCGATCGCCGGAAACTGCCAGAAATCGCCGAAAACTGTCAGAAATCGCCGGAAATTGCCAGAAATCGTCGGAAAATGCCAGAAATCGTCGAAAAACGGTCGAAATAAGCTGAAACTCACCTACAAATCGCCGGAAATCGCCAAAAATTACCGGAAAATCGCAAAAAATACTGGAAATCACTGAAAATGACTGAAAAATTGTTGGAAATCGCTCGAAAATTGCTACAAACCGCTCAAAATAGAAGGAAATCACTCGAAAATGGAAAAAAATCACTCAAAAATTGAAAGAAATCGTTCGAAAATAGAAAGGAAACACTCGAAAATGAGAGGAAATAACTCTCTACTTTGTTTCCCTCCTCTCAATTTTCGTTTTTCCTCTCCTTATATTTGTCTTTCCCTCCTTTATATGTGTTTTTCATTAAGGGCATATATGTCTTTTCTCCAATTTTTTTTCCATCAGATTTAGGAGGGTAGTTTTGAAATGTTCTAGTCCTAAGAAGGCATTTCTAATATTCTCTCTTTCGAAGTTGTATTTCCTTTTTTTCTTAAATTTAAAATTTTATTGGAATATTTTATGGGTTATACGATTAATGGGTTGGATGATATGCCATTAGTCAATCAAATTGGAAAAAAAGAACAGGCCCTTCCAAGTTGGGCTGGCTAACCACTTCATGAAATGATATTATGCCTCGTAATCTTAATTAATTTTAAAATCTTGATGGGTACTACACCGAAACATTATTATATTACGTTATATTATTATTGATCATATATATATATACATGCGCCTGTGTGTATAGGCCAATTATTTGTGGTGGGGATATTTCTCATGTGAGATTATAACAGACCAGATATGACGTTGCAAGTATATTTCTTAGTATCAAATTTACTCTTTTTTCAGTTATTAGTCTTTTTCGCTAATTTATAGCTTGGCCATATGTACCAATTCTTTATTTTGAAAATACATGCCACTTTTAAACAGCATGCTATAATTAATACATTACATGAAAATATATAAAATATCCAAAATTTAATATTGAAATGTTTATTTTAGAAAACTATATTAAAACATGAGGTTTGACTTTATATGTAATGTTAAATAATTCTAAATATTTGAATTAATTTTTGAAAAAAAAATCTAATCCAGAATTTGCAATAAAAAAAAACTGCAAACATAAACGCAGAGAACTTAAAAAATATCATTCAAATGATATTTTGATTTCAAGTCTAACTTTCCTTAAAAAATAACTTCAAAAACATCTTTATGAATATTTAAATTTCCAAATTGCCTTTGTGCGACCATGCGATCTTTGTGCGATTCTATGCGGCCATGCGACCTTTGTGCGACCATACGACCATTTGCCCGAAATGGCTCGAAAATACCCGAAATCGTCTGAAAATTCCCGAAAATCCCGACCATGCGACCCTTGTGCGACCATGTGACCATGTACGATCATGCGATCCTTGTGCGACCATGCGACCTTGTGCTCAAAATCGTCCGAAAATGCTCGAAATCGTTCAAAAATGCCCGAAAATATTCGATCATGCGACCTTGTGTCCGAAATCATCTGAAAATGCCCAAAATCGTCCGACAAAATGCCCGACCATGCAATATTTGAGTGACCATGTGATCCTTGTGCGACCATGCAACCCTGTAATACCCCCATCCCGGAACAATTTCGGGACTAAGAGTGTCCACCATCACCTCCAAGAGGTGACTACACGTGTCATCGCTCAAACGCATTTATAAAATAAATATAAATGATTTATTCCGAAATAAGAGTGGTCCGGACCAAATAGCAAAACAAATACGTAAAGACCAGAGTCACGTAAGAAAATAATAAATACGAAATGCAAAATAAAACTCATCGAGACCTCGTGCACGCCTCTTCCATCAGTCCGCTGTGAGGAGACCTCGTCACGCCTCTTCCATCAGTCCGCTGAGAGCCTTCGTGTTGCTGCTCAACCTCATTAATTTTTCTCCTCGCCATATCCTGTCCATCCACGACAGTCCACAAATAGGGTGAGTACGAAATACGCACTCAGTGAGATCAATACGTGTATGAACTCTGTACCACGTATTCTCCTGCTCATACTGAATATCATAAATAACATATATCCACAGTCTAAACTAAAGATATACGAATCACTCTACCCAAACTCGATTGAGTATCCAAAGTCTAAGACTAGTACCACACTGGATCATAACACACAGAGTCCACACGACTCTAGCTCGGGCATACGCTCACAAAGTCCAAAGGACCCCAGCACACTGAAAATCTCGCAAGGTCACAACGTACCCCAGCTATCAGTACACTACACTGAAAATCTCGTAAGGTCACAACGTACCCCAGCTATCAGTACACTACAGTGCTCCGTCGCTCGAAAGGTTACCACAACCCCAACACAGTACGACGCTGGCAGATCCACTGATCTGACTAACTCGACGCTCCGTCGGTCGCAAGGTTACCACAACTCTAGCACGGTATGATGCCGACCCAGATCCAAGTGTCGCAATACTAACGTCATCGACCCGATACTCCTCACGTGACAACTCTCACCGACGCGCTCGCACACGCCTTCTTCCGAAGTTTCGAGTGTGAAACCACCCGATCGAGCACACTAACAAAATATTCACTCGGTTTAAACACCGAACCCAAATATCGACGTTCTCCAACCCTAACACTTGGTCGCACGTTAATTCCCTAGATCATCTCTAGTCACTTATGCACTCATATACTTATCATCAATTCTCATACGATAAATTTAGGGTTTTAATCCAATTCCACTTGTAACGTCTCATTTTTCCCATTATGATCCTATAAATTCTATCGTGATCATGCCTCCTTTTAAAAATATAATATCTTCCATAAATCGATCACAAATCCGAAATTAGGATGGAGAGAAAATCATCATCTTAGTTTCCCGACGATTTGACGATTCTTGATATTATCGCTAAGAACAACACCAATCAATCCTTCCCTATTATAGATCCATTCATTCAATAAATTTCCATAATATAAATCTTCGAATTAAGGAAATAATCACAAAAAAAATTAGCTAGAGATTTACCACAATCTCGATTAGAATTCACCCACGAAAAACGCGATGAAAATCTCTTCGATTTGTTCTTTCTCCTTCGGTTCTCTTCTCCTCTCTTCTTCTTCTTTTTTTTTTCTGCACGCCGCCTGTTGCTCTCTATCCCTCTTGTTTTTGTTTTATTAACCCTAATTTTATTTAATTACAATATATATATATATAATAAGTCGGTTCACCGACTTAATACCTTTGAACGGGTCTTACAATTCTCCCCACTACAAAGAATTCACCCTCAAATTCTATGTCTCTGATTTTTAAAGGCAACATGTGTATTCAATGAATAGAAGAACCATATAACTCATCTCCAAACAACTCAGGATACTCATGTCTCATATCCTCCTCCAATTCCCATGCAGCTCCTTCCACGCCATGATGTTCCCATACAACCTTTATCATCGGAATTTGCTTACGCCTCAACTGTTTCACTTGGTGATCCACAATGCGTATTGGACGTTCTTTATATGTAAAGTCTTTCCTCAAGGTTTTTGGTGGCTCAACAAGTATCTTCTCTGGTACTGATAGGCACTTACACAACAATGATACATGAAACACATCATGTATTCCCTCTAAAGATGAGGGAAGCTCCAATCGATAGGCCACCACTCCAATTCGCTCAATCACTTTAAACGGTCCCGTAAACCTTGGTGATAGCTTATTCACTCGACTCCCACCTGATCTCCCTCGCCTCGCTTGAATCCGCAAATACACCATATCTCCAATGTTAAACTCAACATCTTTCCTTTTTAGATCAGCATAACTCTTCTGACAGTCTTGAGCCGTCTTCATTTTCATCTTAAAAAGTCTTATCTTTTCCATAGTCTCCTCGATGATCTCTGCTCCGAAGATAGATCTCTCCCCCACTTCAGTCCAGCACAAGGGTGTACGACATGGTCGCCCGTATAAAGCTTCATATGGTGGCATCCCAATGCTAGCATGATAGCTATTGTTGTATGCAAACTCAACGAGTGGTAAATGATTCTCCCAACTACCAGGCCACTCCAACGCACATGCTCGTAATAGATCCTCAAGCGTCCTTATAGTCCTCTCAGATTGTCCGTCGGTCTGTGGATGATATGCGGTGGCTCATGCGCATTTGGTTCCTAACTCTTTTTGAAACGCTTGCCAAAGACGTGAGGTAAATCTCCCATCTCGATCTGAAACAATGCTTGATGGAACCCCATGCAACTTCACAATTTGTGCAATATATATCCTTGCTAGCTGATTCACATTAAAAGTCTTCTTTATCGGAATGAAATGAGCCAATTTAGTTAATCGATCCACGACTACCCAAATAGCATCCTTACCACTTTGCGTCCTTGGAAGGCCCATCACGAAATCCATGTTAATATGATCCCACTTTCATTCGGGGATTGGTAGACTTTGTAATTTCCCGCTTGGTACTTGTTGTTCCGCTTTAATTAATTGACATGTTGGTCATTTTGCTACCCATCGAGCAATGTCCTTCTTCATCCCTGGCCATTGATAAAGTTGGCGAACATCTCGATACATCTTCGTCGATCCCGGATGAATCGAAAACTTAGATTGATGAGCTTGGCTCAAAATCTCTTCTCTGATCTCTAGATCCTTCGGTACACAAACTCGACCACTAATAATCAGCCGTCTTCCCTGATTTGATACAACTTGTACCTCGGGTCTTGCTGATTATTACGAATCTTCTGTAACCTCTCATCGAATAATTGTGATGTATGAATTCTACTCAATAGACCAGCCTGATTTACAGCTTGCAAACCGACACTCTCGGACTCAATCTGCACTGCAGCTAGTCTCAAAGCACTTATCTGGCTAATCAAATCCCCGAATTCTTGCATAGTCGAAACCTCAACTCTTTTACGGCTCAACGCATCTGTAACAACATTTGCCTTCCCCGAATGGTACGCGATGTCCACCTCATAGTCTGCGACAAACTCCATCCACCTTCTCTGACGCAGATTCAACTCTGGTTGCGTAAATATGTACTTTAGACTCTTGTGGTCCGTAAAAATCTGTACCTTCTCCCCATAAAGATATGCCCTCCAAATCTTTAACGCGAAGACCACAGCTGCCATCTCTAAATCATGAGTCGGATAATTTTCTTCATGTTTACGTAACTGCCTTGACGCATAAGCAATCACGTGATCTCCCTGCATAAGTACACATCCTAATCCCGTCTTTGACGCATCCGTGTAGACTATGTATGGAATTCCTGGTTGTGGTAAGGTTAACACTGGGGTTTTCGTTAGCTTCTCTTTTAGCTCATTGAAGGATTTCTCACAATCTTCATTCCAAACAAAAGGTACATCTTTTCCCGTAAGTCTCGTCATTGGTTTTGCTAGACTAGCAAAGTTCATAACAAAACGTCGATAGTACCCTGCTAATCCTAAAAAGCTCCTTATCTCTGTTGCATTTTTCGGTTGTTTCCAATTTACAATCGCTGACACCTTCTCAGGATCGACAGAAACTCCTTCCTCCGATACGACATGTCCCAAAAATCTAACACATCTCTTCCAGAAACTACAGTTCTTCAACTTCGCAAACAATTGTTGTTCTCTGAGACGCTCTAACACTAAACGCAAATGTTCCTCGTGTTCCTATGTGCTCTTGGAGTGAACCAGAATGTCATCTATAAATACAATAACGAAACGATCCAAGTAGTCCCGAAACACATTGTTCATTAGCTTCATGAACGCAGCAGGGGCATTAGTCAACCCAAATGGCATGACCACAAATTCATAATGCCCATATCGAGTTCGAAATGCGGTCTTTCTAATATCACCTTCTGCAATTGGAATCTGATGATATCTCGATGCTAAATCTATCTTTGAGAACCAAGTTGCACCTCTCAACTGGTCTAATAACTCAGCGATCCTCGGTAGTGGATAACGATTTTTCACAGTGACTCTATTTAGAGCCCTATAATCAATGCACAATCTGAAACTCCCATCTTTCTTCTTCACAAATAGGACTGGTGCACCCCATGGTGATGTACTCAGACGTACAAAACCTTTCTCAAGTAGCTCATCTAATTGCTTATTCAACTCTGCCATTTCAGCTGGTGTCATTCGATATGGAGACTTTGATATTGGAGCCGTACCCGGTTCAAGCTCAATCTCAAATGGATCCCCTCGCGGTGGTGGTTGGTGGTAAGCCCTCCAGTTCTCTGAAAATATCTGCAAACTCTCACGCTACAGGAATCTCCTTGACTTGCACAGATGGACCTTCTTCTTCTACCGATATGGTAGCAAGATATATATCACACCCTTAATCTAGTAATCGTTCTATACGCAATGCTGAGATGATGTGAATCCCTTGACCTGATCGAATTCCTTGATACTTAAGCTCCTTGCCGCTTTTCTGACATCGTACTTGACCGCGATGACAATCCATCACAGCTCGATGCCTTGACAACCAATCCATTCCAAGGATCACATCATAACATTCCATCGGAATGATGATCAGCTCTGAGACTAGTTCTTCTCCTTCTATCACCACAGGTACGTCCTTGACAACCCCTTGGGATTCTAAAATCTGTCCTCCAGGAGTGTGCACTCGGACAATACTCGTTAGATCCTCAGGTTGAACAACTAATTTATTCGCCATCGATGGACTCACAAAACTATGTGTCGCACCGGTGTCAAATAACACATGAGTAGACATACCTCCCACGATTACCGATCCTACATAATACAAATATTTAAAGAATCTACTCCTTAATTTTCTCACGGAACTCACCTCGACATAGACAATCATTATATGTAAGACATATGCATATAATATAAAAATATGACATACCAGCGATAGGTTGAGCGTCTCCTTCTTGGCCCTCACGTTCATTCTCATAGCCTCCCATGGCATATACCCATGGTTGTACAGCCCTACGTTTCTATGCATGCTCTTCACGCTTCCTGGTTCTAACCTGTGGTGTTAGACCCGTCGGTGGTGGTGGTGGTGGTGGTGGCTTCGGACAATCCTTCAGAAAATGATCCATACTACCACAGCGGAAACATCCGTCGAATCGTCCTCGCCTCATAGTTCCTCCCACTGGCTGAGGGCAATCACGAAATTGATGCTCTAAACTTCCACATCGGAAGCATCCTACTCGCCTATCAAATCTTTGACATGCCCCTACATGCTCATGTCCACAACGAGGACATGGGTACCTCGATGTTGATACGACACGACGTGCTGAAACTGCTTTCCTCTGATCCGATCTTCCCCGAATCTGATGGACAATCTGTTTCCACTTGGCATCCGAAGACTTCAATATTCCCTCCTCGATAAGTCCCTTCTCTACCAACTGAGCATTCTGAACTAGTTCAAACAATTATCCATGCTTGATTATCTCAATCCTGCGTCTGATCTCTGGTCGTAGTCCTTGCAAAAATTTGTTGACCTTGAGAACTTCTGAGGTTATTGATTTAGCCCCAAATCGTGATAACTCCAAATAAGTCTCATAATACTGAGCAACAGTACGGTCACCTTGTGTGAGCTGTAGAAATGCCAACTCCATCTCTTCACGAGCAGCGTGTGGTATATACTTCAACTCAAAAAGTTGTTTGAACTCATCCCAAGAAAACACATGATCAGGACGTTCCCTCTGAATCTCTTCCCACCAAAACACCGCTTCCCCCTCCAAATAGTGGAGCGCAATATCAACCTTAAACTCAAATGAACATCTAGATGATCGAAAGTTCCGCTCTAATCGAAACATCCACTCCTCCGACTTCATGGGAGGTATCGCACCGCCACGAAATGACTTTGTACCCCATTTAGCCATGTGATCCATGACATAGAAATACTCTGACATCTCCGCATGCCTCTGATTAAACATTGGAAGAGGCATTGGTGGTGATGGTACCTGTACTTGCGGCGGAGCAGGTGGCTGTACTGGTGGCGGTGTCGGTGCCTACAGCGGTACTTGTGGTGTCGCCGAACTCTCCTCTTGCTCATGTTGTCGACTTTCTACTAATAGCTCTCTCAACATTTCTCTCATGACATCTCTATCTATTCCACTTTGCGATCTTCCACTACAAAAAAAACGCGCTATTTCCAACGGACGGGGCAACGGATCCGTCCGTTGGATGAAAATAGCAACGGATTGCAACAGATATGTTAATGCTTTCAACGGGAGCATATCCGTTGCAATCCGTTACAAATTCCAACGGATTGCAACGGAATAATGTCGTTGCCAAATCCGTTACAAATCCGTTGACAATTTGCGACGGATTGTAACGGATAAGGTCCGTTGGCCATGTCCGTTGGAAGACCGTTAGAATCCGGGGAAAACATTCTGACGGTCATCCGTTGACAATTGTAACGGTAATCCGTTACCATGTGTAACGGATGGCCGTTGATCTTGTTAATTTCGAGGTTCACCCGTCGAAATAAATTCTTGAGATCTTGTAACGGGCATCCGTTACAAATGCCAACGGATGTCCGTTGAAACTTTAACTATATATATGGGAACCAAATGTTGTATCTAACAAACCACCAATATCAAGTATCTTTTGTCTCCATGGTTGAATCTAAAACAACTTTGATAAACTTTCTTACCGGTGGTGAGGAAGTTTATTAGGGTTGTTTTGGATTCGATTATGGAGATAAAGATACTGGTTTTGGTGACGGAGGTAGCTGTCGGATCGATAGAATTCTATGTTAAAGTTATTTTTTTATTTAATTATTATTGTTATCTTATGTTAATTATGTAAAAAGAGATATGAATGAAATTTTCGACTCTATATTGTGGTTTTTGCGTACTGATTGAGTTCGATATGATATCAGTTCCACTTACATCATCAATATCATAATTACCAAAACTTAAACTATTGTAATATGCAAAAATAACGAATTATAACGAATTTGCAAGCATTTACAACGGGAAAGGATATTGTTTGTGGCCAATTCTGTTCGAAAGTAAATGTTATCCATTGAAGATCCGTTAGAAACTGGGGAAAAGCGTTCCAACGGGCATCCGTTGAAATTGTTAACGGACTGCCGTTAGAAAAAGCAACGGATTACCGTTAATATTTTGAATTTCGAGGTTCAAGGGTCGAAATAAGTACACGTGAATCTGCAACGGGCGTCCGTTGCCATATCCAACGGATGTCCATTGGAACATTAGCTATTTAGATCTTACCAACGAGTGCGTCAAACCATCAATAACAAAAACATTTTCGAAAAAAATATCGTCGTCTTCGAATCGAAATATATATAGATCAAGGGAGTGGATGTATAGAAGAAAAGATCCAGTAACCGAAGAGATTACGCAAGAATTCTTACACGGATTAGAGCAATTCATGAGTTTTGCATCGATGCAGCCTTTGTGTCAAGAACGTGGGACAATGTTATGTCCATGCAAAAGATGCAAAAACATGAAGTATCGAAGTCAAGAAATTGTTTGCAAACATCTGTATAAGGTGGGTTTCGTTGAAAATTACGAAATTTGGTTTTTTCACGGCGAAGATTGCGGTGTTAGAGATAGTGTGCAAGATGCACAAGTACAACGAAATGAAGAAGTTATTTATGAAGAATCAACGACCAATCCATATGTGGAAATGGTGTCAGATGCTTTTCGTGGAGTTATTGATGAACAAACACATGAAGAGATGTCGAACATCGATGCACGTCGATTCTTCAACCTACTGGATTCGGCGAAACAACCTATATATGAAGGTTGTCGTGAAGGTCAGTCTCGTTTATCTATATCTTCAAGATTGATGAGTTCGAGGCTGATCGGTGTGTGGATATTGTCGGTTCGAGGCTGATCGGGTTGAAAAGTCACGATTGTCACGTTTTCATGCAGCGGCTCATTCCAATCGCATTTGCTGAGCTCTTACCACGTAATGTTCACGATGTGTTATGCGGAATCAACATATTTTTCAGAGATATATGTTCGAGGAATTTAAAAGTTGATGACTTAGAAGTAATGAAAAACAATATCTCTGAAGTATTATGTACATTGGAAAAGGTTTTTCCGCCTTCATTCTT
>CM071869.1:3559919-3592454 GCA_036759665.1 Gynandropsis gynandra
TCAACGTACATTTCTAAATTTCGCAACTTCTAACATCAACACATAAATAAACAACTAAATTTATTTAACCCATTTCCGAATTTTTTGTTCTAAATTTCAACCATAAATCCTAACATCTACTCTAATTTCAACAATATTAGATTCTAAATTTCAACTCTAATTTCTATAACCTCATAGAAATTATCTACTCTAATTTCATCATCATCTACACACAGCTTTGAAACGTCACAATAACATCAAAGTAAGTATAAACCAACACATATACACATTCTAACGTCTAGAACCGCTAACATCACGGCTGGAACCGCTAACATCACGGCTGGAACCGATTTCACAACAAATCCGACAACAATTCCGACAAGAAGACCCATTTGAATGAATCCGACAACAAATCCGACAACAATAGATAAAGAATTAAAATTTTACCTTGATTGAGAGAAGCGAACGACGGAGAAGCGTTAGGAACGGCGGCGAGGCGAACAGCGAGAAAAGCGAACGACGAGGCGAACGGCGAGAGAAGCGAACGGCGGCGAAGCGTTAGGAAAAGGATGGATTCGAGCGTGAGGAGGAAGGGGATGGACGAGCGAGAATTTAAAAAACTTTGGGGACGGGGTACAAAATCTGTCTCCAATTTGAGACAGGTGGATAAGTTCCGTCTCCAATTGGAGATGGCAGGAAAACATCCGTTCCCAATTGGAGACGGGTGCTTAGAATCCGTCTCCAATTGGGAACGGCTCATCCGTCCGTAATTGGGGACGGTTCAACCTTCTGTCCCCAATTCCGGGATTAGTGATTGATCGGGACGATTGACCGGGACCGGGATCGGGACGATTGACCGGGACCGGAATTGGGACGATTGACCGGGGACCGGGATTGGGACGATTGACCGGGACTAGGATTGGGACGATTGACCAGGGACCGGGATTGAGACGATAGAACGGGATCAGGACGATAGATCGGGACGATAATCATCAAAAAACGTATTGAGAAACAATTCGTAAACATATAGTCATTGAGAAAATAGAAACAATCATTAAAAAGTATATAAAAAACAATTCGTAAACGTTTTAACATGATTCATCATCAGAATCACACAATTGTTCCGTCGAATCTTCTGTATCTGATTCAAATTCAACATCTTCTTTTTCTTCTATATCTTCATGAATATCATCTTCATTTCTTTCGATTTCCTCCATTTCACCGTGCGTAAGTTCTTCAACGTGTACATCTTCAATAGCAATAATCTCGGTCTTTTGTTGTTGTATTGACAATTGTTGTTGTTCTGTGTTGTCGATAAATTTGCCCCTCGGAAGTATCTTCATTGCGACACGCCAACCTGAAGATCTTCTAATATGCGGATAGGAAACGTAACAAACTTGATCAGCTTGTGACACAAGAATAAAAGGCTCGTATTTTGCATATCTTCATGTGGAGTTAACTTATACAACGCCTAGTTTGTTTACTCTTGTTCCGCGACCGATTACTGGATCGAACCAATCACATCGAAATAACATCACTTTTAAAACGACATAACCTACAAAAAATATCAAAAATCTCAGTCAATATCCAAAATGACATATGTGGTAAGGATAACATTGTTTTAAACTTGTTTTCTATACCTGGATATTCCAATTGCAAAATTTCCTTTAAAATCCCATAAAAATCTGGTTCATCGACCGATGCACAATAGCTTTCACCTTTCACACATACACCATAATTCATCGTCGACTTCAATTTCCCATGATCGTAAGTGTGAAAATTATAACCACGTGTAAAATACATAGGCCAACTCATAACTTTCACAATCGGTCCTTTGACAAGATCTCATAGCCACAACAGATGATTGCCCATCTCAACCTGCAGTACATATGTACTAACTTAGACACATCGTCAGAATATTATAAAAAGTTATTTATGTAAAATTTCATTACTTACATATTGTCGCATCCATGTCGAGAAATCTTTTTCTTTAAGTTCTTGGAGCTGAGAATCATCAATGTTCGTATATGTATTCTTCAATATATCCTCAAATGTCCTATAAAAAGAAACAAAATTCTACAAATATTATAACAATAAACAAAATTGTCATTGTGATAACCATAGTTAATTATGAGATTTTACCTTTCAAAAGGCTGTAGATATTCGCAGTTCAATAAAACATATGTATGTGCGATATGAAGATCTCGTTGTGATAACCATATATCTTTCGCCTTACCAGCAGCTCGACCAATTCCGCAAAATATGTCCGGAACATCTGGTACTGGATATGAATACGCCACACCACCATCAAAATATCTGTCTGGATTTCTACTCCGCGTTTGAACATGTGGCTCGAAGTAGTATGAAGTAAAGAACGATATTTCCTCATTGACGTATTGTTCAACAATTGAACCCTCCGGTCGAGCTTTTTGTTTGGTTTTTTTCTTCAGATGAAACATAAATCGCTCGAACGGATACATCCAACGAAATTGAACTGGACCTCCTAGTGCGGCTTCGTGCGGTAAATGAACTGTCAAGTGCTCCATAACATCGAAGAATGATGGTGGAAAAATCTTCTCCAAATTACATAGTACAGTAACTATGTTATTTTGCAGTCGACGAACTACATCCATACTCAGATTTCTCGAACATAAATCTCGAAAGAATAGGCCAACACCTGTAACATTAAAGTATTATTAGTGTATTTAACAAATATTCACACTACATATTAATATAAAATCAACCACATACCTCCAATTGCTTCGTGTGCATGTTTGTCCATCAATTCAGAAAAACATATCGGAAGAAGTCTTTGCATGAATACATGACAATCGTGACTTTTCATCCCTAATAACTTTCCTCCTTGAATGTCAACGCACCTTCCAATGTTAGACGCATAGCCATCGGGAAATTTCACATCTTCTTTAAACCATTTCATCAATTTATATTTCGTATCATTTGACAATCTAAATATCGGGACTGGCGCTTTACCGTCATCACCTATATGTAACTCCCTTCGTGAGCAATATTCTTCTAGATCTTTGCGTGATTTAATATTGTCTTTTGTCTTCCCCGTGACATTCAGTACTGTATTGATGATGTTATCAAAAAAATTCTTCTCTATGTGCATCACATCAAGATTGTGACGAAGTTTCAGATTTTTCCAATACGGCAAATCCCAAAATATGCTCTTCTTGTACCAGTTATGAGTAATTCCATAACCACCAATTCTCGGATGATTGTTCCCTCCGCAATCTATACTCCTCGGAATACCCAAAGCAAGAAGTCGTTCATATAAAATCTCTTCGCCGGTCAAAACTGGAGGAGGAGATTTCCGCACAACTACATTCCTTTTAAAATTTCTCTTGTTGCGCCGTAATGCATCATCAACAGGAAGAAAACGACGATGACAATCAAACCAACTCGTCTTTCTTCCATGTTTCAACTGAAAAGCATCTGTTTCCTCAATGCAATATGGACAAGCCAATCGACCATGCGTTGTCCATCCAGATAACATACTATAAGCTGGAAAATCACTTATTGTCCACATGAGAGCACCTCGTAACATAAAATTTTGTTTCCTCGAGACATCGTACGCCATAATTCTTTTAATTCTTTAATAAGTGGTTGAAGAAATATATCCAAACTTCTTTTCGGATGATTAGGCCCGGGAATCATTATTGTTAAAAACAAAAATTCCCGTTTCATGCACATATCCGGTGGTAAGTTGTAAGGTGTCACTATAACTGGCCACAATGAATAATTCTTTCCAGACATCCCAAATGGATTAAAACCATCGGTAAAAAGGTCTAAATAGACATTTCGACTCTCAGCCGCAAAATCAGGGTATACCTTGTTAAAGTGTTTCCACGCCTCACCATCTGAGGGATGACACATCTCTCCTTCCTGACTTGAATGCTCAGCATGCCATCTCATGTCGCTTGCGGTCTCCACAGATTGATACAATCTTTTTAATCTGTCTGTAATTGGTAAGTACCACATACGACGATATGGAACCGATTTTCCATTCTTTGTTAAATAAAACCGATCTTTTCTCTCTCCAAAAAATCATGCAATTGTCTTGACAAACATCAATCTTTTGATATGGTAATAAACCCAAAGATCGCATCATCTTCTTTGTCTCATAATAGGAGTCTATTGCATTATTATCTTCTGGCAAATAATCTCTTACTAATTGCAATATCGAATCCATGCAATTCTCAGACAAATTATTTTCAGTCTTCAAATTCATCAAACGTGCAGACAGAGATAACTGTGATAAACCACTCCTACAACCATCATAAAGTGGATTCCTAGCACTTTCTAGCATTTCAAAAAAACTTTTTGCTTCTTCATTCGGATCTTCTTCAATATTTTCGTTTCTTTCCCGGAATACATTTTGCACCATGTCCACATAAGGGTTCATTTCTACATCTTGAGAAGACTCAAATTCATCATGATGTATAGTGCCCCAACTAAAGCTTTCCACAACATTATTAGGTAGTGGTGCAAATTTTTCTCCATGACATAACCACATGAAATAATTCGGGGTAAATCCTCTTAAATAAAGATGCTTCCAAACAGTTCTCTCATTAACAAATTTTTCATTCTTGCATTTGACACATGGACAAACCAACGTACCCGTTTCTTTGTAAACTTATTAATTCGTCGCCATTCTCATAAATTGTGTGACGCCTTCTATAAACTCTTTTGATACGCTTTGAGATTCTGGATCAATTCTTCTGTACATCCATTGTCTAGAATCGAAAATGTTCGATCTTGATGAAGATGCCATTATATCGCAAACACTATAGAAGATATGGGGTGAAAAATATGAGAGTTGCTTATGAAAAACGGATCAATGGTTGAGGGGTTAAATAGATTATTTATACACGAATTAGGAACGGATTAGGGACTAAGAAATTAATTTTCCGAAAAAATCGTCCCGAATCCGTCCCTAAAACGGTTTTTTAAAGTCCTAAATTTAGGGACGGTCCTAAATCCGTCTCAAATTTTGGAGACGGATGAGCAGCCCGTCTCCAAATTTGGAGACGGATGAGCTGCCCGTCTCCAAATTTGGAGACGGATGACCTGCGACCTGCCGTCTCCAATTTAGGATCGACTTACTACTACGTCCCTAATTGGTCCGCATTTAGGGACGGATTAGGCACGACCATTCTGTATCCAAATTTGGGGACGGATTAGGGACGAATTTCATTTTCTGTCCTTAAACCGTGTATAATCCATTTCTAAATTTAGGGACGGAATTGTCGGTCCCCAAATTCCGTCCCTAGTCTTGAATTTTCTAGTAGTGTGAATTTTTTTAAATAGATCCCTTTGAGCCTGTAATTGAACATGGGATAATAGTTGTTGTGAGACCCAGTAGAAGATACAAACAGCACTGAAGAACCATTCACCTGAATCGAAATTTTGTTCAATCGAGAAGGTTCCAAAGCAACTTCCTCGAGGAGATACTGCCCAAAACCCACAACGGCAATGTTACTCAGGTAACTCGGATATAAATATTGATGTAACGATGTACAACATTTGTTGGTGGAAATCGAACAAAAGGGCGAACTACAAAACTTTATGCCCAGAACCATGCACAAAGATGTAAACAGCTTACGGATGATGGGGAGAGGAAGAAGAAAGGCGGCAAGAAGGCTGAAAAGCAAATAGCGAAGAAGGTGATGATGTGGAGAATGGATTATTCTCAGAGCAAAAAAGGAATTCAGGTGGATGTTGAAATGAGATCGTGGGACAGAAGGGAGATCGTGGGAGAGTGGGAGAGGAGATGAAATGAATGCATATGATACGTGGAGGGCCGAGAGACGAGAATGACTGAGAGAGCAGCAAAATTACAGACTTTTAATATATAAATTTGATAATGTGACTAATACTGACACCCTCGTCGTTGCAATAAAATTCTCCCTCCATAACATTATTTAATATTAGATGATACTCATATTACACGCGGATTTGTGATACTCAAAACATATTTATTTTATGGTTTGTATATAAATTATTAATTTAAATATTGTCATATATCTGATATGCATATGGGACAATGCAAACTACGAAATAAAAGTTTCAATTTGATCAATAGATTTATAAGTTGTAATATAAACTAATAATGCAAGTTGTTTATAATTTATTTGAAATTGTGGATCATAAATTGTCGGTAAAAGAAATTTCTTGAATTGAGGCGGAGTGTTTTCATGATTATTTTCTTATACATACCTATGAGGATTTAATATAATCAACAATATGGTTTAAGAACAATTATTAAGATATGGACAAGATTTGAAAATTTTGAAAAATTACCTATCTTCGAATTTTTCTTGATTGGCTTTAGTTGTGAATATGTGTAGATGTGTGTGGAGTAGGACGAGCGAAGCGTTAACAAACATGTTTGATATATTTAGAAATAATAGGTACAAATAACATTGATCTAGTTTTTTTAATATCATTGATCATAATGGGAGTAATGCCTGTTACGATCATGACTGTTTCTTTGACGATCATTTGGACAACAATTGAACTAAAATACATAGCAAGTTTGTCCAACATGATTATTTTTACGAAATTTTTTCTGTATATGAAATGTTGAAGTGAGATGAGTAAATTTTTTTATAGCAGAAATAACAAACATGTTGATGAAGTAATAAATATAGTACTTACCTATTCATTAACAATCAAATTTTTATTTTTTGACCGGACATTGAGAGTTGCAAATTTACTCCTTGCATAGCAATGAGGAGTCCAACATATATAAATTGCAACATTCCTATAGATGAGTTTAGTAATAAAGAAAATAGTATATTTGATTTCCAACTAATCCAATTAATTGGATTGGGACCAATTAATTGATTAAACAATACTATTATATTGATATATATCAATAAAATGTTGAAAATTTATTTATAGATTTTGGAAATCTAATAAACCTTTGATTTTGTCGTTTTTTGTTTTAATTTTAGTTAAATAACTAAACATATTTAAATCAAACAAAACGATGAGAGTTTCCAACGTTAAGTTTTTCAGTATTCTCACATAACTTTGTTTCTATGTTTAACCTAACAACAAAAGTGTCCAGACAATTACTTTGAAAATACTCTTCTTTGAAAATACATCTTCAACGCAAGGATACCAAACACATGCATTGGCACGAGCCATTCTAGAGGATTCTCATCTGGGGCAACAGGCTAAATGAATGCTCGTTTGCGGGATTGAGAAACTCCATTTGCAACAGACTCTAAAATGCAAGAACAGACTTAGAGAAGCAAAAAAGACCCTCCTGTAGAAGAGATGCATGGCCGCCAAAGTCTTCTTCATCGATCTTTAGTAACATGGAGTAGTAACTGTATACTATGCAACCTATTAGCCATATCCTTAGAGCACAAGCAACATGCAGATAAATGAGAAGTGGATATTCGAGTCTCACAAAACAGACATACCGATATACGTTATCGATGCAAACTGTTGTTTGCTTCAATTATAAAGAAACCGTTAGTTTGTGATCCTACTAAAGCTCAAGGCTGACAAAGTTACATGAGCACGCATAACATATTTCCTTCATTTCAAACTGACAAGCACAAAAGGCAAAGAACTGGAACCTGCATTATTTTATCAGAAATTGCACTAAATACAATCATAGAAATGAACCGAGGTTTCATAATCAATTTGCTGATACATCTCCATAGATATGTCAGAACACCGAGCCTAAGGATCAAGAATGCAACATTTGCAGAGAACTTTAACCACCAATTTAAAATTAATTTTCAGTTTCAATTCTAACAAAGAATTTATATTCATTGTTAAGCCTGTGTATAGCGCAAAAAAATTTGCAAATCCCTCTTTGATTACCTCTGTACCACACAATCTACAGCTTCAAAAAGCGCGATTTCCAAGTAGAAGTTTGAATAAAACTTAGATATCTCATCCTAGCATCAGAAATCAGTAACACTAATAGGAAGAGTTTACTTGGGTATCATACATGATAATGCTAGCATACACAATACCAATGTCAAAAAATGGAGTCATCAAAGTCCAAACAACAAATCATATAAATCAAAATAATCGAAGAAAGATAAGATACGAATAGTCCTTTCGTGAGTGCCATCCATCGTCCTCGGCCCACCCGTGATATTTACATGGTGGCCAATATTTCAAAGGGGAAGATGGAAAAATGGGTGGTCGTAGGTATTCAATGGCACAAAAGCGTTCAAACTGGAAGTTTGTTCCTGGGTGAATGAGGATTTTTTTTTGGAAACGGAGAGAGGATTGTGGGTAGGAAAGCATTCAAAATCAAATATTTTTTTTTACAAACCTTCTAAGTATTGGTTTGAGGTTTTCGGATTACTTTAGGTGTTGAAGGGTTGGGCTCGTGAGCTTCTTCGACGGGTTTCCACCTCTTCCTATAAGCGGCTGCAACATAGAAAAATAAAAATAGAAACACTCAGAGAATACTAACCAGATTGTTCGAGGTGGCGTTACGTTTTCTTCCACTCCCAACATGAATTTTACTCGACCTAGACTCATGATGACCTTGGAAAATGTTTTTTGGTGAAAACAGTTCTGATGTAAAAATTACAGTATAGGCTATGGATGGTAAAGTGCAGACCCCACACACAAAAGTTGTGGGAGCACCTTCTGGAGATAATATGCTGGACTTGACCAAGATTTTAATCTCAAATTCAAAATGGTGCTTATATTGTAATTATAGTGCTCAAGTATGTCACTTCGGAGCTCTTTCACCACATTCACATTATTTTTAAGAGCATCTATGAAGAAGTCGTCACCAACTATATCTCCAAATTCGCTGCAACCAAGAAAAGGGAAAAAAGATCATGCTTTAGAGATAACCTTCAAATATAAGAAAAAAGCAAAACCAGCAATAACCTGGAATCACGCCATACGCTGTTTAAATGAAAAATTTGGATGATAAAAGCTGCACTCAAAAGTCCAGCCACAGCAACCACATCACATATCTGAGTATAAAAAGACTAAAAAAATCATTCAATCAATTTGAGAACATCCTACATAAGAATTATTAGAGATATTATGCAACCTATTAGCCATATCCTTAGAGCACATACAACATGCAGATAAATAGAAAGTGGATATTCGAGTCTCACAAAACAGACATATTGCTATATATGGAAAAGGTTCCGCATCACCAGCCAGCTCAGTCTCCATATACTTCGCAAAGGAAGATGGTTAGCCTTTTGCTTGGCACAAAATGAAGTAACATGGACCTAAAATATGACCTTCTTCTTGTCTTCATGAGTTTTTGTCTCTCCAGTTCAGATTCCTGAAGAAAACATATGCACTGTTGATAACCATGGAAGGAACAAAATTACATTTAGAATTAAGAAATTCAATGAAATATTTACATTGATAACCATAGAGGTAACAACATTGCATTCAAAATTCAAAGATTCAATGAAATATATGACACATTGATTCGAACGTGATTTCAGGAAGCAACAATAGTCCACACTTCAACTTCAATCATCGTATGCTACTCTATGTTAGATTTATGGCTTTGAGATATAGACATGTTTCACACACATACACAACACATATAACATAAAATACCTGTTTTTTTCCCAATGTCAAGTATTGTTCCTTTGAATTCCTACTTGGACCCCAACCTTCTTCCCCATGGAAGAATATGAAACGAAGATGACGAAGACCCAGAACTTGGGTTCCTAGCCCTTTTCTAAATATTCTTTCTTAATACTCAATGGATACTCAAACCATATGCAGAACATATTGCAACACATACCCAACGATCCAAACCCTAACCGACATGTCCAAAGGTATATGCATCTGAAACATTAGTAAAAGAAGGAAAGGTTGGATGAGTTATCCTGTTTATGACCTTTGATGATGAGCAAATTGCTTATACGAAGAGAGATCCTCCCTAACGCTCCTCCTCGTCGAAGAAGCCAATCCTGTTATGATCCTTCACAAACGGAATGAAAGACAGAACCAAATCTCCAATTTCACACTGGATTTTGTCGAAGTGATAGAAAGAAAAATTGAATCAAGCTTAAACACTAAGTTGATCACAAAATAATACCTCGTTGACGTGATTGTTCTGAATAAACCGAAAGCTACTCCTCGTCGACGAAACCAATCATGTCATGATCCTTCACCAATGGAATAGAAGATAGAACCAGATCTCCAAATTCACACTGGATTTCGCCGAAGTGATCGAAAAAAAATTGAAATACATGAAAACCTTGAAAATCCAAGAAAAATCGAGACCTCAAAATCTAAGGTATTGAACGGTTGGGTAGTGCGAGGGGTATGAAAACCTCAAAAATCCATGTCGAATCAAGCTTAAACACTAAATTGATCACAAAACAATACCTCGTCGACGTGATTGGCTCAGAATAAACCAAAAGCTCCTCTTCATCGACGAAAACAATCCTATCATGGTCCTTCACCAACAGAATAAAAGACAAAATCAAATCTCCAAATTCACGCTGGATTTCGTCGAAGTGATCGAAAGAAAAATTGAAATCCATGAAAACCTGTAAAGTCCAAGAAAAATCGAAACCTCAAAATCTAAGGTATTGAACGGTTGGGTAATGCCCCTCGTGATTCAAGCTCACTAATAATCCCTGAACAACCTTCAAAAGCATAATTCGAAGGGTAAATAAGCCTGGGGTCATAGGAACTACATAACAATATTCACATAACCAACAATTAAATTTAACTATCAAACTATGTGAATAATCGAAAGCATCTTGGCCACCTTCCGAGAATCGCGAGATTGAGCGGAATCGAAAATTGGCCACACCTTATCGAAATCCTGCGAGAACGGGACAAACCCAAATCAAACAGGCAACAACAATCAGACAGATCAAACTCAACCAGTACCTCAAGGAATACCCACAAGCACCAATCACTACGCTCAACACCCACAACCCGAAAACTGAATCTATAACAGTATGTTAGCTCTTCAGCATAAAGACCACGAAACTCTGCAGTCATCTCATGGGCTAAATTTGACTACACAGCTTGTCTTTGAACTTCAGTCTCTACATTTTGCAGGAATCGTCGGTGCTCAAGTGCTATCCGAGCCTATTAATCACATACGAAGAAAACACCTTTAAATTTTATTTCATGTACCACGCCAACAACATTCCTTACAAATCAATAAAAGTAAAAAACAGAAACTTACACGTAAGCGATACCTTGGTTACAGGGAGCAGTGGTGTTGCATGTGCAAAAGATACATATGTCAGAGAAGTCGACTGGAAGACACATATGTAGGAAATGTCCGACTATGAACTTCTCTTAGAGCATGCAAGAAAAGTTGCTATAAGAGCACCACAAATCTGCAATGAACATGATGGATTTAATCTGAGTTTAGATATCACAACATCTAACATTGACTAAGTAACCTTAAAACTTTATAATTTCAAAAAATCCAGAAGCAGACTCCTAGGCACAAAATCAAGATCCACAGACGCAAATCCTATAAAAAAGGATTAGAAATAAATCAATACTCTAGAAGCCATGTTTGCAGAAGCAAATTCGATACTTATTAGATCAAGCTCTACATATTTTCGTATTATTTTCACATATTCATTTCATACTTGACCAAAACCATAGTTTTATCAAGATGATTGAGCATAAACACTCATATATGTAGATGTTTACCCTCGACTAACCTTGGTCCACAACAAGTAGCGAGGGAGGAAACCCAGGAATTACTCCTTGGTAATTCCCCTCGTGATTCAAGTTCACTAATAATCCCTTGAACAACCTTCAAAAGCATAATTCGAAGGGTAAATAAGCCTGAGGTCATAGGGAACTACGTAACACTATTCACATAACTAACAACTGAATTTAACTATCAAACTATGTGAATAATCGAAAGCATCTCGTCCACCTTCCGAGAATCGCGAGATTGAGCGGAATCGAGAATTGGCCAGACCTTAGCGAAATCCTGCGAGATCGAGACAATCCTAAATCCCTAATTGGGGACTGAAATTTTCGTCCCTAATTAGGAACGGATTGGGGACGGATAGCATTTGGAGTCGCGCGATTGGATACTACCGCTGGTCGTCCCTAATCCGTCCCTAAACCTGTTTAGGGACGGATTAGGGACTGATTTTTCAGTCCCTAAAACCTGATTTTCTTGTAGTGAACCGCAATCAGACATATCAAACTCAACCAGTATCTCAATGAATACTCACAAGCACCAATCACTACGTTCAACACCCACAACCCGAAAACTCAATCTATAACAGTATGTTACCTCTTCGACACAAAGATCATGAAACTATGAAATAAAAATAGGCTCCCTCTCCGTCAATAGACGCGCGACCGTCGGAATGAACCTAACTCTGTTCGGAATAAACTTGAAATAAGGCAACAAATTATGAAATAAAAATTGGTAATGAAATAAAAATTCAGAAATCAAAATCGACTCACTCTCCATCAGCAGACGCACGACCGTCAGCTTGTTATCCACAAGGAGACGCACAAACAGATTGTCGTAAAGATTCTGGGAATGAAAAAAAATTTGTAAAGGGATAAAAAAAGCTTGGGAATCTCACCGAATACTTCAGCTCCCAGAAAGCTCAAAAACCAATTTCAAATAAGCATTCAAATTCTATTCGGAATAAACCTGAAATAAGGCAAACAGTGTGATTCATCAAGGCATTGCGAGCATATCATTCTTCTTCATTAGATGGAAAATCAGACATGTTTCTTACTTGCTTTCGAATAAGAAACCATGTTATTTTTCTTCACCAAGATTGGACAAGGATTCAAACTTTTGGTTCCTGATTCACTACGTTCATCCAAAAATAGTGGCCTTTCATGATGAGCAAATTGTTTATACGAAGGGAGATCCTCCATGAAGCTCCTCCTCGTCGACGAAACCAATCCTATCATGATCCTTCACCAACGAAATGAAAGACATAACCAAATCTCCAAATTCATACTTGATTTCGCCGAAGTGATCGAAAGAAAAATCGGAATCCGTGAAAACCTCGAAAATCCAAGAAAAATGGAAACCTCAAAATCTAAGGTATTGAACGGTTGCGTAGCGCAAGGGGTATGAAAACCTTGAGAATCCATGTCGAATCAAGCTTAAACACAAAATTGATCACAAAACAAAACGGTACCTCGTCGACGTGATTGGCTCTGAATAAACCAAAAGCTCCTCCTCGTCGACGAAACCAATCCTGTCATGATCCTTCACCAATGGAATGAAAGACATAACCTTCCAAATTCACACTGGATTTCGCCAAAGTGATCGAAAGAAAAATTGAAATCCATGAAAACTTCGAAAATCCAAGAAAAATGGAAACCTCAAAATCTAAGGTTTTGAACAGTTGAGTAGCGCGTGCCACATGAAAAACTTGAAATCCATGTCGGCGGCGGCACAATTGGGTAGTGGGAGGAAGACAGGGTTGAGTAGCGGGAGGGAGAGGGGGAGAGGTATTTCATGTGGCGATTTCATGGGGAGAGGTTGAAGACGCCGATCTGGAATAGAAAAACCTCAAAATCCATGTCAGCGGCGTCAAGGTTGGGTAGTGGGAGGCAAATAGGGTTGGGTAGTGGGAGGGAGAGGAGGAGAGGTATTTCATGAGGCGATTTCATGTGGAGGGGTCGAAGATGACGATCTGGAATAGAAAAAAATGCATTGGATTCAAAGAAACAATCTATTAAATTTAAAATAATTTATTAAGTCTCTCTGTTGGAATTTTTTACGAAGAATGACTTCTTGGAACAATTGCTGAAAGGGGATTTTTCCTCCCTCTACTGACTTCCTGGCAGCATGAGAGGGGAGGAAAAATCCTTTTTTATATATATGATTTCTAACATTATAATTGACCATCATTTTTTCAAACGAGATATAACAATCGACAACTAAAAATGGACATGCTCGATAATAAATTTTAAAACTCAAGGGAAACGTATAAACATATAATTGGTTGATTATGAGATAATTTGACTTTTAACTTATTACAATTGTCAAAAACTATTATTAGTATAAATGTTAAAACAATTGACCAACGTTAATTATAGAAGAATATGAATGAATAGTATTAGTAATTATATAAAAAGAATAACTTTTGTATCAAATTTATATTTTAATGTTTCACTTTTTATTCTTTTATCTTATATTTTTATCTTTATTTTATTTTTTAATATATTTTATTAGGAATATACCTTTATATATATATATATATATATATATGAAATAATCAATAAAATTATGTAATTAATTTTATCAAGATATAAAACATATTCATTCTATCTCTTCCTTTTTCACAAATCAATGTTTCTCTTTTTTTCTCTTTTTCATTATTTGTTGGATAGAGAAAATCCAAGTTTCAAAATTAATCTTTGATTTGAAGATCCTAATATGGTATCAGAGCAAATTCAGTACAATTCCGTTGTTTTTGTATCACCTTTGTGGTTTCGCAGTTTCCATTTCTTCTTTGCTTCTACGAGTTTCATTTTTTTGGCTTCTGATTGATCTTCTGCAGTCGTATTATTTCTAATGGATATGTCTCTTATGTCAGTCTCTGCTATCTTTTTGTCGCCTAGGTTGTGGTGTTGTTTTCGATGAAATATAATTTGGTATACTTTGTTTTATTTTTGCATTGGTCTTTACTTTCTTGTCAGCGTAAATCTTGTCATCGTTGCATATCTCGTGTCGGTACAATTTCTGGTGCTGTTTTCCTTCATTTTTTTCGGCGCCAGGACTGCTTTCTTGTGGTCGTCTAGATTTGACGATGTCTGGCGGAAGCTGTTGGTGTTTTGCAACTTTTCTACTGCAATTATTGGCGATCTGTGCTCGTTGTTCTGTAACTTTTCAGCAATTGTTATGTTGCTGCTAGTGTTTTGCAACTTGTCCAGTATAATTCTTGACGATTTATGTTTATCATCTTGTTCTATAACTTTCCAGGGATTGTTGCATCGGTTTGTCCTTTGATTCCATCTTTATCTCATCTTTGTTTTTTGTTTATGTTGTTCTCAATTGGTTCTAATGGCTTCAACCATTCGAATTGACTTTATAGGTAAGTGATCCTTACCGAAGTCCATTATTCTTGCACTCTGATGATATAAATTTGGTTAATCTTGTTTCAGATAAGCTTACGGGGGAATTAAACTACAATACATGGAAACAATCTATGATGATAGCCTTGAAAGGATGAAATAAATTGGGTTTTATCGAAAGTAAGGTCTCCAAACTTGCTTCTTCACATTTTGATTTTCAATCATGGTCTCATTGCAATGATATAGTTTTGTCATGGATTCTTAATTCGGTCTCAAAAGAAATTCGATAGTATTGTGCATATACCATCGGCGCCAACCATTTGGAAAACTTATTAGAATGTTTTGGTCAGACAAATATGCCAAAAATATTTGGAATTAAAAAAGATCTTCAAACTTTAAAATAAGGTTCTTTGGATCTCAACTCTTACTATACAAAACTTATTACTATGTGGCAAAAATTGCATAGTCTTGAAGATTTTCCAACATGTACTTGCTCCAATTGTGAATGTAATCTTGTTGAAAATATTTCACACAAAATAATTATAGAAAATACCTTCTTAAGTTCTTGATGGGTTTAAATTATTGTTTTAGTTTGGTTAAAAGTCAAATATCGCTTATGGATCTTCTACCTAGTGTGTCTAAAGCTTTTAATTTGGTTGTATAAGATAAACAGTATAGACAAATTTACTCAATTCGTGATGTAGTAGCTTTTCGAGCTACATCTTCTCAACTTAAAAAATCTTCCTTTATACAACCAAATAATTCATATTTCTCTTTTAGACCTCGAGGATATAATCATTCTGTTAATAATCCAAGAATCAAACCAATATATTCTCATTGTGGTATTTCAGGTCACATTATCACAAAATGTTATAAACTATATGGCTATCCACCTAGTTTTAAGAATTATCCTTCATTTACACCCAACCTCAACATCCCTCGACCAAAATCTCAAAATTATAATTTTGCATATCCCTAAATTAATTTTGCAATTTTTTATATTAATTCTTATAACAATTTTTTCCACTGTAAGATTCATCTTTTACTAACCAAAGAGGTATATAATCTTTTTCAACCAACTGAAGGATTAGTAACTCAACAACAACTTCAGCAAGTTATGCAACATCTAAATGCTCTTCCACAAAATTTTAGTATACAACAAATTCTACACGAGCTACTACAAATCATAACAATATCAATAAGTCATTTATTTATCATTTTTTATCAATTTCCGTGATTGTTTGCAATTGTCTGATTCTTCGTGGATTATAGATACTGAGGCTAGTTCTCATGTATGTAACAATATGTAATTTTTCTTTCATGTATCTATTGCCAAGAATATTAATGTTACATTACTAAATGATTTAACTATATCAGTTTCTTAAAACGATCATTTTAAATGGAAACATCACTTTAACCTCTGTGTTATACATTCCCTCTTTTAAATTCAACTTGTTGAGTGTTAGTCATTTGACTCAAAATTCTAATTTTAATTGTATCATTTAGCAAACATTTTTGTAAAATGCATGACTCTTCTCAGATTTGATGATTGAGAATGGTAGTTTTTCAAACTCCCTTTATATTTTTCAAAATCAAACAATTTCGATATGTTCTCTTTCAAATTCTTCCTTGTGACATTAAAGATTGGGCCACTCGTCTTCTTTAAAAATAGAACAATTCTCTTATTAAATCTATATCTAAAGATGATTTAACTTAATGTCCAATTTGTCTCCTAACAAAACAACATAGACTTCCTTTTGTTTTACACAATCATAATCATCAACTCCTTTTGCATTAATTCACTTGGATGTATGTTGACCTTTTTACATTGAATTTGTTAAAGGTTATAAATATTTTTTAACAATTATGGATGATTTTTCAAGAGCTATTTAGGTTTATTTTTAGCTACTAGATCTGAAGTTTCAACGAATTTTCCAATTTTTTTAAACATGATTGAAACACAATATCATTTGTTGTTAAATAAATTAAAATCGACAATGCACAAGAATTAAAATTCACATATCTTTTACAATAGGAAGGCATTTTACACTTCTTTTCTTGTGTTTATACTCCAACATATTTCTGTTGTAGAAAGGAAACACCAATATTTGTTGAATGTAGCTAGATCTCTTCTTTTTCAATCAAATTTACCTATAATATTTTGTATATATTGCATTTCAACTACAACTTGCCTTATCAATACAATTTTAGCACTAATTTTAGATAATAAATTAACTTTTGAGTTACTAAATAAAAAAATATCAGATTATTTACATCTAAAAGACTTTGTATGTTTGTGTTATGTATCCACAAATGATATTGATCGACATAAATTTACATCAAGAGAATTGCCATGTATTTTTCTAGGGTATACTTCTATATACAAGGGTTATAAAGTTATAAAGTTCAATAATAATAAATTATACATATCTAGAAACATTGTTTTAATGAAAGTATTTTTTTCCAATTCTTGATTCTTATTGTGTTTCTTCGAATTATTTTCTAACTCTATATTACATCTCGTAGTTTCTTATTTACTATGATGCCTTCTTCTAGTAATATTTAATCTACTTTTCTACTTATTTTTTATTAGTCCAAGTCCATTGTTAATACTGAAAATTAGAACATCCAAGAGATAATCTAAATTGTCTCATTATCTCTATGACCTCCATTGCTATACATTATTATCTGATTCTGTTCCTATCACTAAAACGACTCTATATCATGTTTCATGTTTTTTGTTTTATAAGAATCTTGCTAATTCTGACACGTTTTTTGCATTGCATATTTATTTAAAATCTAAAACAAAGTCATTTTTAGCTGCTAGTAAGTCTCCTGAGTAGTATTTAGCAATGTCACAAGAGTTAGATGCATTGTTGTATAATGATACTTGGACCATTTATTCTTTTCATATAGGACAAAATGCAGTAGGGTGTAAATGAGTGTACAAAATTAAGTATAATTTTAATGGAACAGTAAATAGATACAAACCTAGACTAGTAGTTAAGAAGGATACTCAGAAAGAAGGAATAGATTATGTTGATATGTTTAGTCTAGTCGATAAAATGGTTATAATTTGTTTTCTTCTCGCTTTAGGTACATCTAGTAACTAGTTTATTTCTCAATTAGAAATTAATAATGTTTTCCCATATGAAGATTTGAATGAAGATATTTACATGTCTTTACCTAAAGGATGTGCACCTAAATAGGGGTAAAATTTTCCTAATAATGTTGTATGTAAACTTAGGAAATCAATATATGGGTTTAAAAATGTTTCTAGGCAATGGAACCAACAATTCTTCTTGATTATGGTTTCATTAAATATTCTTCTCATTATTCTCTTTTTTAAAACATTCTGGTGATTGTTTTGTTGTTTTATTAGTCTATGTTGATGACATTTGATTTTTAGCAACTTCGAATCTGCAATTGATTTTATAAAATTAAACTTACATACTGTTTTTCAGATATGAGACTTAGGCCCAGTGATTTATTCTTAGGACTGAAAATTCTACAATCTTCTACCGGTATTTCAATAAGTCAACGGAAATTTACTCTAGAGTTACTTACCGATTTTGGGATATTTAGTTGTAAGTATTTTCAATTACCAATGGATGTAAATTCAAAAGTCTACAAAATAATGGATAAATTTTCTAAAAAGACCCTAAATATTAGAGAAAACTCATTGATAAACTTATCTATTTGACGATATATCGACATGATATTTCCTTTGTTGTAAATAAATTTAGTCAGTACATGAACTTGTCAACAACGTTCAAGATAGTGATATACTTGAAAAATGCTCCAGGTAAGGGTTTATTTTATTCATCCAATTAACACTTTTAAACTTTCTATCTTTGCAGATGCGGATTAGGCATCCTGCTTGGATTTACGTCATTTTATTAGTGTTTATTGGATTTTCATTGGCTCTACTCTTATCTCGTGGAAATCAAAGAAGCATGTAATTATTTTTCGAAGCAGCGCTGACGCTGAATACAGGGCAATGACGAATGCGACGTGTGAGCTATCATGGTTAGTCTTTTTATTATCTAAACTTCAGATTCATTTTCTTCAAACATCCTTATTTTTTGTGACAACATGACTGCTATTCACATTGCTAATAACTCGATTTTTCGTGAACGTACATAACATATTGAAATAGATTGTCATATTATTAGAGAAAAACTAAAATCTAGTTTCTTAAAAGTAATGCATATAAAAACGGATAATCAAATTGCAGAATTTTAACTAAACAGTTATTTATTTCTCAATTTATTCTCTTACACTCTAAAACAGGAATATGTAATTCATATTTCTCATCTTAAAAAATATTAAACATAATTTTATTATCATATATGTATATATATTAATCTTTTCATTCTTTCTTTTTTTTATCTTTACTTTCTTATATTTTAGTATATTTTATTTGAGATATAGCTCTTATATATATATAATAAAAATATGACATTAATTTCACCAAAATACAAAACATATTATTCTCATCTTTCTTTACGACGAATTAACTTTTCTTTTTCTTTGTTCAAGAGAGACAATCTAATTACCAAAATTGATCTAATGGTAACCTAATAGTAACCATGAAAGTGTCATTCATAAATTTTTAATTTTTATTTTTTCTCAATAAATAGTACCCATGAAACTTTTAATGCATAATTTGTGTTCTTCATATCTCTTAAAAAATCACTTTAATAATAATAATAGTAATAATAATAATATTTTAAATAAATGATTCAAAATATGTTTGAATAATAAATTTAATAAATTTAAATAAAATTATTTCTAAAACTTGTTTTTTAAAATTTAGTATAGCTTATTAATAAAATTTCTTTTATTATAGATTCAAAATTTATTAATCAAGACATATAAAATGCGAGTATTAAATTAATAATATACATATATATATATATGAATTATTTAAAATATATATCTTTCTTGTTATTTATATTGTATGTATTATGTAACAAGGCGAAATTAATAAATGTAACAGTGACTGTATGTTGGACAATTTCTACCTCATTAATGTCCACAGTGTCACATCAATGCATGTAACCTCTCCTCCATCTCGAGGATTTGCTCTTCTTAATTTTGAATATTATATGATAATTTTGAACAAAATTCTATTATGTATACATATATATATATATATATATATGGAGGTATTGTGCTATGTATATTAAATCAAAATAGTGGATCACATATTCAGATGAACGAAATCTTAAACAATTTTTATAAAATACAAGTAACTCAAAAAAAAAACCAAAGAGAATCTAGTTTAATATAGTTTTCTTTTCTTTTTTTGTTGCTTTTTGGGTGACCTAAAAAAAGGTGTTAATTTATTTTAGATATGTTTTCATTTTTTAATATCATATACTCGTGTAGGCTTTTTTAATATAGATTTAATACTCTTAAATATTATAGGTAATAAAGTTGAATTATTTTGAACTTAATTACAATTTACTATCGAATCTAATTACAATTCACTTAATTATATGAATTTTATCTGATTTAAAAGTTATTATTTGAATCAAATTACAGTTTCGAAGATAACTACAGACGATTTCTGTTATCATAATATATAATAAAAATAGCTTTTTGATATGAAATTGAGTTTTATTTAGTACTGCAAGTTGGCACTGCACCAGATTTTACGGATTGAGCTTTTTTTTTTTGCTCTTTTTCGAGATACACTTTATTGCTATTATGTATAATAAAAAAATCATTTTGCTACCGTAAAAGGACTCCAACTTCACTCTTAATATCTTAATTTTTTAATTATTTATTATATTATTTATCATGCCTACCTACCACTAATATGCTACTCGATTTGAGGCTAATTTTATAATATTTCTTATTCTTATATCACTCTATTTTAAAAAAATCGGACATTATGATATAAAATTATTCAATAAAATATATTAAAGAATAACAGAAAAAGAATATATTTATGATCAAAATGATATAAAAATTAGAAATTCGAAAACGTCCAAATAATGTGTAATGAGCGATGTGATGTCCAACAAACTTTTTTAGCCTATATTTAAAAAAATCATTTACTCGAATAGTGATATGAATCCACCTACAAATTGTGGGTTCCGGCTAATAATAATTCACAACCTTAAGTATGTTGTAATTATCTAACAAATTGTATCTTTTATTTAAAAACATTATTTTAAAATTGAGTTATTACATCTTAGTTTATAATTGAAGTAGCATAATCGATAAAAATAAATGTATCTTTATTGAAAGTTATGAATTCAAATTTTCTGTTTTACATGTATAATCTATGTATAATTTGAATAACTCATAAAATTTACAAATTATCGTATGGGGACTTAATATTGATTACAAGAGTAATAGTTGATTACAAAAAAATTAAACAATTTATTGCATTTTTCAAATATGACTTTCGGTTGGAAAACAAGGAACCAAAAATATCGAGTCATGGGGTCCACCACATGAATTTACGACAAGGGAGGGGGCCCCACTTTTACTTAATACCTCAAACAACAACTAAGTCACTGACCAGCGAATCAATCATCCGTATGGCTTCAAAATTTGATATCGTAAGTTTTCTAACAGATTTGTACATTTTTCAATGAATTTTTAGTCCCTCAAATATAGTGTATATATATTTTATAAACTATTTTAGATATATTTTCAATTCGGGATCTCAACGGTGCATTTCAAGTAAATAAACCCCATTATAATAATTAACGAGCATCTTTTGGATTTCAATTTATGATAAATAAATTGATTGTTATATTATTACTTGGAATGTTTAATTAATGTTCGGTCGACGTGATTCCGTATAAAGACAATTTATAATTTTCGCCAAAAAATTCAGATGGTATTATATATCACATTTTACATACAATTGGTTTACAATTCGCTACGAAAATAAGATGCACACAACTACATAAATATATTCATTTTTCTAGAAAATAAATCTCGTTGTCCTAACATTCTTACTAAAATGAGGTTGTAATGGTACCACCGCAAAACAAGATGTTAGCATCGCAAAAAACAATTAAATTATTGCATTACTCTTTAAAAAAAACGGGAAAAAGGTTTAAACAAATATGACATTACCCTGCGTATCGTTATTTTTTACATCATTTTATAAATTAAATATTTAGGTAACTAATCCGTCGCTTAGAAATTAGAATAATATTAGCAAAAAATAACAAAATTGTATCATTATAATTTTTGCGTTTGACGATTACATTTTATTATTTTTACTGTTGTTTTCTTCGAAACTTCGTTATTTATAATAAATTTTCAAATATATCGTGTTTCATCACTATAAAAAAAACTCGTAGTTTCCAACAGACGGAACAACAGATCCGTCCGTTGGAAGCGATTAGCAACGGATTGTAACGGATTTGTTGATATTTTCAACGGCCCTAAATTCGTTGCAGTCCGTTACAGATTTCAACGGAGTTGTAACAGATTCTTTTCGTTGCTATATCCGTTGAAATCCATCGCGATTTTTAACGGATTATAACGGATTTAATTCGTTGGCTGACTCCGTTGGAATACCTGTTAGAAACCGGGAAAAGAATTACAACGGGCGTCCGTTGCATATTGTAACGGATGCTCGTTAGAAATTGCAACGAATGCCCGTTGATATAGTAAATTTCGAGGTTCAATGGTCGAAATAAATCCTGTGATGGAGTAACGGGCATCCGTTGCAATTTCCAACGGATGTCCGTTGGAATATTTACTATTTATATCGGAACCTAGGGTTACCCCAAATCATCAATAACAACCATCTTAATATCTATTGTTGAATCCAAAACAACTTTTATAAACTGTCTCACCGCCGGGATTGGGAAAAGGATTCCCGACGGTGATGCAGTTTATAAGGGTTTTTTTTTAATTCGATAATAGACGTAAAGATGCTGGTTAATTTTGACGACGGAGGTGTCGGCGGAGAGGATCCGAGTCGAGTTCAACACTTTGACTCTAAGTTGAAGCCATTTCCTAAATGTGTTTTCCCTAGGTTATTGTTACAATAGTGTAATTGAAAGAGAACTTAATGAAATTCTAGTTGAACTTTTGATTACATATTTCACGTTATTTCGGTTTTGTTCACCATTTGAGTTCGATTACATATTTCATGTCATTTCGATTTTTGTTCACCGCTTTAGATCGACATGAAATCAATTATAATTACAAAATCGTAATTCATAAGATCTAACTATTGTAATATGCACAAATAACGGATTTGTAAGCACTTTCAACGGGCATTAATCCGTTGGATATGATTTCAACGGCATTCGTTAGCATTTGCAACGGATGCCCGTTACAATTTACAACGGATGCCCGTTACAATTTGCAACGGATGCCCGTTACAATTTGCAACGGATGCCCGTTACAATTTGCAACGGATGCCCGTTTAAATTGTTAATTTCGAGGTTACCGATTTAAATAAATTCACGTGAACCTCCAACGGACATCTGTTACAATTTCCAACGGATGTCCGTTGGAATGTTCACTATTTAGATCATACCAAAGAGTGCATCAAACCATCAATAACAAAAATATTTTCAAAAAAATGTCGTCTTCTTCAAATTGAAATATATATAGATCGAGAGAGTGGATGTATAGAAGAAAAAATCCTATAACTGAAGAGATTACACAAGAATTCATACACGGATTGGAGCAACTCATGAGTTTTGCATCGATGCAGCCTTTGTGTCAAGAATGCGGGACAATGTTATGTCCATGCAAAAGATACAAAAACATGAAGTATCGAAGTCAAGAAATTTTTGTAAACATCTTTATAAGGTGGGTTTTGTTGAAAATTACAAAGTTTGGTTTTTTCACGGTAAAATTGCGGTGTTAGAGATATTGTGCAAGATGCACAAGTATAACGAAATGAAGAAGTTATTTACGAAGTATAAACGACCAATCCATATGTGAAAATGGTGTCAGATGCTTTTCCTAGAGCTGTTAATGAACAAACGCATGAAGAGATGTCGAACATCGATGCACGTCGATTCTTCAATCTATTGGATTCGACGAAACAACCTATATATGAAGGTTGTCGTGAAGGTCAGTCTCGTTTGTCTTTATCTTCAATATTGATGAGTATTAAAACAGACTACAATTTGGCTGAAAATTGCATGATTCATTTTACAAAACAATGCGGGAATATTTACCTGAAAATAATCAAGCTCCTGAGACATACTACGAAAAAAAGAATGTGTTAAAAGATTTGAGAATGCCACAAGAGAAAATTGATGTTTGTAGAAACAGTTGCATGTTATTTTGGGGAAATGATAAAGACTTGTTGGAATGCAAGTTTTACGGTGCAAGCAGATTTTGGCCTAAAAAACCATCTTCACGTAAATATGTACAATTTAAGAAAATGTTCTATATGCCTGTAGCAAACAGGTTGAGAAGGTTATATGAATCGAAAACAACCGTTACGACAATGAGATGGCACGCAAAACACTGAACGACCGAAGGTATAATGACACATCCATCAGATGGTAAGGCTTGGAAAGATTTCAATGAAATATTTCCCGATTTCGCGTATGAAATGAGAAATGTTTATCTTTTCTTGTGCAAGGATGGTTTTAGTCCCTACGGACAATCTGGAAGTCAATATTCTCTGTGGCCGGTGATTTTTTCTCCGTATAATTTGCCTCTTGAGATGTGTTTGAAAAGAGAGGTAATGTTTCTGACGTTGTTGATTCTAGGACCAGAACATCCGAAGAAAAGTTTCGTTGTCTTTTTGCAGCCCTTAATTCATGAATTACGACAGTTGTAGAACAAAGGAATCCTTGCTTATGACATCAGTACTAAGCAAAATTTCACATTGAAAGCGGTCTTGTTGTGGACAATTAGCGATTTTCCTGCCTATAGAATGTTATCTGGATGGAGCACGCGCAGAAGATTGGCATGTCTATATTGTATGGAGGATATAGATTCATTTCGACTAGTACATGGTAAAAAACCATGTTGGTTTGAATGTCATAGAAGATTTATTTCTCGGGACCATGCTTTCCGGAAAGATAAAAAGCATTTTTTGAAGAACGTGGTACAAAAAGAAGAGGCACCGTGAATGCAACTCGGAACACAAATTCTTTACAAAAGATTGAACACAATGGGTGATTTACAAGAATCGGTTGAATGCGGTGGAGATCGTGGGCATCGTACTGGAAATCATTGATATTACGTCATAATTTAGATGTTATGCATATCGAAAAAAAACTTTTTTGATAACATCATAAATACTGTTTTGAATGTGGTGAGTAAAACCAAGGATAATATACAATCAAGAAAAGATTTGAAGTCAATATGCTGACGACCTGAGTTGGATTTAAGAGATAGAAGGTCACCTGTCCCGGTATTCAGATTGTCTGGTCCAGCAAAAATGACATTATTAAAATGGTTAAAAGAGGACGTTAAGTTTCCCGATGGATATGCATCGAACATTGCTCGGTGTGTGGATATTGTTGGCTCGAGGCTGATCGGATTGAAAAGTTACGATTGTCACGTTTTCATGCAGTGGCTCATTCCAATTGCATTTGTTGAGCTCTTACCACGGAATGTTCACGATGTGTTATGCGGAATCATCATATTTTTCAGGGATATATGTTCAAGGAATTTAAAAAGTGATAACTTGGAAGTAATGAAAAACAATATCTCTGAAGTATTATGTGCATTGGAAAAAGTTTTTCCGCTTTCATTCTTCGATGTCATGGAGCATTTGCCAATACATTTACCAGATGAGGCAATACTCGGTGGGCCACTTCAATTCAGATGGATATATCATTTCGAAAGGTTTTTCTTTCATTTAAAGAAAAAAGAAAAAAAGCAGCGATCGAAGGATCTATTGTCAAACAATACTTGCTGGAAGAAATCACATATTTCAGCACATTTTATTTCGAGTCGCATATTCAAACGAAAGAACGACGTGCAACGGATGATCACACAAACTATCTGTATCAATATAATCCGCAGTTTGGCACAATTCCTGAAATGTTTACACCGATTGGACGTACATGAAGTAAATCCGATGAATATTAGTTAACACCAGAGGAATATAATCACGTCCACACATATATACTACTAAATTGTCAAGAGTTATTACCGTTTGAAAGGTACGTACGTGGTACATATTAATTTCAATCTTTTACATATATATATCTTAAAATGTAACGTATTTTCATTATTCATGATATTTGATGAAGAAGTACTTGGTACATATCCTCATCTAAATGCAAATGAACTCACAGACATGAAAGTTCAACATTATGGTTTGTGGTTGAGAGACTACGTAAGTACTCGTGTACACATCTATTTAAATTAATTGCATATAAAAGTATTATTTTGTTTTTATACTATGTACAGGTGAAATGTTCTGATGAAAGACTTCCTACGTGGTTAAAAGATTTGGCTAATGGTCCCGCACGAAATGTCATGTGTTGGCCAATCTTGTTTACTCGCGGCTACACATTCCACACGTATGGATACGGAAAACATAAAAGCACATACAACTATGGTGTTTGTGTAATAGTGATATAGAGGGTGATAACTTCTACGGCATTTTGCACCAAATCATACAACTGGAATATCCCGGTCTCGTTGGGTTGAAGGTGATGCTTTTTAAATGTCAGTGGTTTGACCCAACCGTAGGACGTGGAATATGAAAAAACCGTTGGGAAGGAATTGACGTCAATCCGGCACGACAATATGGTAAGTATGATCCATTCATCACAATAGATCAAGCAGATCAAGTGTGTTATGTGCAATATCCAACAACATTGAAACGTCGAAGAGAGGAGTGGTGGGCCGGGCCGTAGTAAAGATCAAGCCATGAGGGATCATAAGCTCTGATGATAAAGAAGATCCATTGCAACCCGATCATCCGCATCCGATTCGTTTAATTGATACAGATCGCGAGGAGATTCTCTCGAGAAATGACATAGACGGAGAACTAATACACGATTATGAAGACGTTGAACCGGAAGATGAAAATGACGTTGAATTCAATGAACAATCGAAGGAAACTTGTTTATCGATGAATCTACTGAAGAAGAAATGTAAATACAATAATGTCTATTATGTGTAATAAATATAGATGATGTCTAATGTAAATGACGTGTAACGTCCATGATATGTAGTAATGTATATGATCTGTAATCGAACAATCGAAATGTTAATACAATCGAACATGTTATATAAACGATGTTTGATGTTTTAACGGATGCCCCCGATACTTAGAAAAAATTTCTAAGTTTTCCACATTTCTAACGGGCATCCGTTGCAAAATTTCTAACGTACATCCGTTACAAATTTTCCAACGGGCATCCGTTGGAACCTTAACATTCGAAATAATTCTAACGGGCTTCAGTTGGCATATTGTAACGGATGATCGTTCGAATTTTGCAACGGGCATCCGTTGCAATGTCCAACGGATGCCCGTTGGAATAGGTAATGAGGCCTACCCTAGTCTGCAGAATTTCCAACGGGCATCTGTTGAAAATCGCAACGGATGCCCGTTGCGAAGGGAGACGAGCCGCCATTTAGTCGTCCGTTGCCTCGAGAACACGCATTCCTAACGAGCATCTATTGGGAATTCCAACGGATGCCCATTGGAAATACATACGTCACATAAATTACTGCGTCTGTTGAGATGACGTATTTTCCAACGGGCATACGTCGGAATTCCCAACGGATGCCCGTTGGAAAGTTCAATATATATAAGACCGTTGAACAGTTCTATTTTCAACACAAATCACAATCTCAAAATCCTCTCAAACTCACATTTCACCCACAAACACTTTTACAATGCATAGAAAAACAATGAGGACTAGACGGTTTATAGGATCGAGGGGTTTGTTGGCTGGTTCCGCGGGAGCTCCTCCCCCACCTCCACAACCACATCGTCTTCCTTCACCAATATCAGCACCGCCGATATTTGATGAAGAGGAAAATATGATAGATATCAATTCCTTGATCGATGATTTCGATGGGCGTCCAACCCTTTCGATTATCGATCCCGAACGTTCGTTAGGACGTTATGGCAAAAAATTTACTATTTTCATTTGTATTATTATATGTTATAAATATTATCTAACTTTGTAATGTTGATTTGAAGGTTTGATGTGGATGATGTACTCAAACACACAAACAAAATCACTATCCAAGGATCCTTACAAGACGAGTTATATTATTCATGGCAAGTTACGCCAGAAGTTGTGCGCCAGCGATGGTGGCGCACTTTTATCGTAAGTTTTTTATTACATTAAATTTCAATTTATTAGTTATATATATATATATGTTATTAAACTAAAATTTTATAACTTTTTTGCAGCGCTCATACAGATGACGACGAAAGAATACGTTGCGCATCTACACAGCATAGATGCACGACATGCAGGCTCGGATGCGCCTGATGATGAACAACGCAAAATGCAACTACTACGCCAACAATCACAAAACGAGATGGGCAACGGACGCAGTTTTCAATGAAATGATTCAGCATTGAAAGTCCGCAGAATTCAAGGCCAAGAGCGACAAGGCCAAAAAATGTCACTACGGTCAGAAGGTTCCCGGAGATGGTCCGCATCACCATACTTCGGGATCAAAATCCTTCCCGAAACGAAAACATGATTGGTAAAATTTTGTTTATTTAAATTTTTTGTTTATTTAAATGTTTAAATAACTAACTTTATTTTATATTATAGATGCAACGAATAGGAAGAGAACCGACTCTTCTTGAGCTGGTATTGGAAACCCACGCCAAGAAGAAGCCGTTTGTCGGGGAAGAGGTCGGCGAACCCGAACTCGTCGATCCTCGAGCGTAGCGAACCGTGAGAGCTGTGACGGAGAAAATCACACAACAATCACAAGCTTGCGGTTCAACCCCCGACGAACTCAGTCCTTTACAAAAGGACAAAATTTATTTAGAGGTAAAAGTTTATTATTTTATTTTTTGATTATTAATAAAATAATTTGTAAAAATCTAACGTTACTTTTGTTTGTCTTGTAGTCAGTGAGACCGTATAAGGGACGTCTATGCAGTCTCGGGACGCTTCAAAAGGATATAGTCGAGGACGCCACGACGGTACTCCCGAAGTCCAATAGAGTTTCACGCAACAACGACAGATCAAGGAGCTCGAATCACTACTTCGGGAAACTCGAGCCAAAGTTCAACACTTGGAGAGCGTCATCGAGTTGATGTCTGGCTAAGGGAGGGTATCAACGCCGCAACAAGAACCGGATCCCGATTCAGATGCAACACCATCTAGAGGTGGTGGCGATGAGAGAGACGATATCGACCCACTACAAAAAATATTTCATTTTCAACGGACAAATCCGTTGAAAATGACAGTTTTTACGTTGAAATAAGCCATTTCCAACGGATTTCAATGGATTTTTGACCGTTGGTAATCGATCGCTGGAAACATGCACCCGTTGCAATTTTCAACGAAGTTTCAATAGCCGAAATCCGTTTGAAATTTTCAACGGATATTTCCAACGGGCATCCGTTGGAAATTTTAATGGATGTCCGTTGAATATTTCAACGGATATCTGTTGGAACATTTAAAGATTTAGCGGGAAAATTGGAAATTGCCAACGGATTTCCGTTGGTAGTTTTGAGCATACATTTTAAATATAGCAACGGATGCCCGTTTATGTTATGGTTGTATAATCAAAGAACATCTAATGATTTTATTACGAATTTTTAAAAAATTTAATAAATATTAAATTGAATATATTAATTCAAAGTCTATAACAAATTTTAATTTAATATTTAACGCAAACATTACAAATAAAATACTATATCATCTAAAACTTTGTATTCTTCTTCTTTTATCCGGTATTACGAAAATAAATGATGGCGGAGTTCCATCAAAACTAGGCAATTATCTTTTATAATCGGATGATGGCGGAGTTCCGATGAATCGTTTTTTGGAGAGATTTTAATAAGATTTTGGAGGTTTTTTGAATATGTTAAAAATGAGTTGTTTCAACATCTTATATACCCGGAATTTCAACCGGGCATCCGTTGAAATTTCCAACGGATGCCCGTTGAAAATGTGGTTAGGTGCAGAATTTTGTAGTTATGATTTTTTCCAAGGGGCATCCATTGGAAATAAGGGATGCCCGTTGAAACGGATGTCCGTTGAAAATTCTAACGGATACCCGTTGAAAAAAATAAGATGGTTAGGTACAGAATTTTGTAGGTATGATTTTTCCAATGGGCATCTTTTGGAATTTTCAAGGGATGTCCGTTGAAAATTCCAACGGATATCCGTTGGAAATTTGAAAAATTCCAACGGGCATCCGTTGATAAATCTAAGGATTTTCAACGGTTCACCATGGAATCCGTTGGTAAATATTTTCAACGGATATATCCGTTGGTAAAAATTTAAATATTTTACGGATATATCCGTTGGTAAAAATTTCAACAAATGGATCCGTTGGAATCCGTTTGTATATATTTCAACGGACGGATCCATTGGAACCCGTTGATAAATATTTCAACGGATGGATCCGTTAATCCATCTGTTGATATTTACATGTTTTTTAGTAGTGACCCAACCGATGTAAATGAAATGTAATACGATAGGAGTAGTTTTAGTTTTAATGTTTTTTTGTAAACAATTTAATATTTTAATTAAAAATTTTTTATTTTAAAAATATTATTATTTTTAAAGAAATTTTATTTTGTTTTATTTTTTTAACAATTTTTCCAACGGATGCCTGTTGGAAACGGGCATCCGTTAGAAGCTATTTCCCGCCAAATGGTAACGGACGTCCGTTGCCCTTTCCCGCCAATTTGCAACGGACGTCCGTTGCTATTTCCCGCCAGTTTCCAACGGATGCTCGTTGGAAAGTTAACTTCCCGCTCATTTTCCCCGCCTGGATGGCAACAGACGTCCGTAGCCCTTATTTCAATGGTCGTCCGTTGCAATTTTGCAACGGGCATCCGTTACAAATTTATTCAACGAACGTCCATTACAACTTTCCAACGGAAGATTCCGTTGTAAGTTCCGTTACAATTTTGCAACGGATATTATCCGTTGCAACTCCGTTGCGAATTGCAATGGATCTGGATTTCCAACGAACGATTTCCAATGGAAAGAAATCTGTTGCCGTCCGTTGAAAAGAGCCTTTTCCAACGAATTTTATCCGTTGAAAAATGTCTGTTTTTTTGTAATGTATGGACTATATTATTAGATTAGATAGGTATAAAATTCCAAAATCACTAAATTCTTGTAAGGGGACTTGATCACGATCGATGATCAATAATAAATGTACGCACTAATATGTGTATATACATTACATATATATAAATATAACATTAAGCATGCCTCTCATATATGTATATATACATATATGTGTATACATATATGTGTAGATGTATTCATTGTCATGGACCCATGCATCTTTCTTCTTTTACTTCCATTCAAATTCAACCGAAAAGATGTACACTTTTTGTGGCCATTAATGTAAGAGTGATTATTTGCATGAATATTGTTGACCACAAAAATTAAAACGTTTGGTAAGATAATAACTTGGAAATGACTTGGGATACATTACACTAAATTATATAAAAAAAATTGGTATAGGCAAGTTACAAATTCATTTACATCACATTAAAAAACGTGAAATGATTATCTTAGAACAAATATATATATATATATATATATATAAGATGTACACTTTTTTGTGGCTAATAATGTAAGAGTGATTATTTGCATTAATATTGTTGACCACTAAAATTAAAACGTTTGGTAAGATATTAACTTGGAAATGACTTGGGATACATTACACTAAATTAGAAAAAAAATTTGGTATAGGCAAGTTACAAATTCATATACATCACGTTAAAAAAATGTGAAATGATTTCTTAGAACAAATATATATATATATATATATACTCTATCATACGTTGAATCTGATCCCTTTTAAGGCTAACTAATATTGACTTTACGCCGTACAAATGATAAAGTTCGACACTGCTATCACATCAACATTATTAATTTTAAAATACATGTAAGTATCTGAGTAACGTGATAAAAATCTAATGTGAACATGATACGTAAAATCTGTAATCAGACAAGAAAAACAAAATTATAAAATTGACTAGACATTGTTAGTCCCATTGGTAGTCCCGGTTCATGTGGAACATAACATGAGACAACCCATGTATGACTTATGCAATGACGCCTACTAGGTGTTTTTTTTATAATTTATTTTTTTTGAAGTAAATAAAATGATTGGATCTATCCAATCGAGTATAGATGAGTGGTTTTGTAAGGGTTATATTAGGGTTGATTATGTAATTATTTTATGTCCTATAATTTTTAGGGTTTGTTATATTCTATAATTACTATTTAAACAAATTTAGACCTAATAATACGACACGAATTCATTTTAATTTGGCATGGTATCAGAGCCTGAGCCATCAAAATGTTTTTTTATTTTTCCGCCCGCCACCGCTTTTAGCCGCCGCCGCCGTTCACTTTTCCGACC
>CM071869.1:3622576-3643624 GCA_036759665.1 Gynandropsis gynandra
TCACATTGGAAATGGAATAAATGCTTAAATTGCGTCCTTCTCGAAGTAATGCACGTCGTATTCATCTAAGATTCCTCTCAGCTTCGTTATTGTCTCGTGAGGATAACACTTGGTGGTGATCTTTGGGACTCAACAGACTCATTGACACTCACACCCATTTCAAATCAATAAACCATTCTGGGACTCGACAGCCTGCAAACCCTAGAAATCGACGCTCAACCGACCATCGCGACCCAAACCGACCCACTGAGACAACCGACTCTTGCGACTCAACCAACTCACTGAGACTCAACCGACTCATTGACACTCACACCATTAATCAATAAACCATTTTGGGACTCGACATCCTCCAAAACCCTAGAAATCGATCTACTTACACTTATTGAAGATTAACTCGTGCTCTCTTCTCCACCGTTGCTGATTCTAGCCATTTCCTTCTTGCCAACTTCGAATTTCCTTCTTGCCAACTTCGAATCGATCCCTCTCAAGTTCGAAATCATTGTTCTTTCTTGGCTTTTACTCTCCCAGAATGCGGGTTTGGCTTTTACTCTCCCAGAATGCGGTTTTTCTCACGTTCGAAAATTAAGGGTAAATTTGTCTTTTCTCCAGTTTTTTTTTCCGATTAAATAATTATTTTAGGGAAGGGTATTTTTGAAGCGTTTTAGCCCTACGAGGGTATATCTGATATTCCACCCATATAGTTAGACTTATATAATATATATATATATATATATATAAATTTATATAAATGCAAGTATATAACCTGGATTTCTTGTGTTCCTCTAATTGTGGGTTTTACATTTGATGATTTTCATTGTGAAGTTATATAATTTATTAATTATATAAAAATATTATTATCTCTAAATTTATTAATGTGAAGATGAAAAAAGTTATAGAAGAATAAAATATAAAGGAAAAATATATGAAGCTTTTAAAAATCAAATCAAGTAATTTTTGTTTGGTAAAAAAAATATTTTAATAATGTAATAAAAATATTAGTATCATTATATAGATGTAAATTATATGTAAATTAAAGTTGATTTTTTAATGACATAAAAGTTAGTTGATTATTTTTGTAACTTACTTTATAATCAATGTTTGTTTTTATCATTTTCCTTGTTTATAGATATAAATTTTTAAAATTATAAATATTAAAATTACTAAATTTTAATTTTTAATAAAGAAATAAAATAAATTGTGAGGGCCATTCAACGTCTGTAATGACGATTAATGTTGCTTTCATTATACTAGGGTTTAAAAAAGCGTTAGACGCTAGGCCGGCGGACACCCAGCGCCTAGCGTCTAGAGCGCCTAGGTGGACCAGGCGGATTATATATATATATATAATATAATATTAATCTAAATTTTTAATTTAAAACATTTATAATCATTCAACTTTTTTTATATTCTTTATTGAAATATTGTTAATCAAATTCAAATTGTATGTTAATTTCTTCTTCTTTGGAATCAAAATATGATTCATCAAACTCTCTATCTATAAGCAAATCATCTACTTGCTCGATCACTTGAACATTCATATGTCAACACATTTTGGATTGATCATTCATATTCTTCCATTGATTCATCGTCTGTTTTTTCCATTATTAACAATCTAATCTTGAAAATGAAGCGGATCGTTAGATAGAAACACATTCAAAATCTTGTTTATTTATTTTTTATTTTAAACCATCAACATCACATTGAATTAAAAATAAAAAAGATTATTCAACTTTTACTTTCAAGTCGGTTTCATCTTTTTGTGCATACCTACTTACACAAGAAACAAATGATTATTTATATAACTATAATGAAAAATAAATAAATGAATTTTGTAATCATTTACTCATTCTAAAGTATTATAATTTCGTTATCATCTTGATAAACTAGTTGTTAAAGTTTTGTTCCTTAAAAACTAGAATACAGCCTAGGCGGCCGCCTAGCCCGTCTAGACGGTCGCCTAGCAATTAATCGTCCGTCTAGACGCGCCTAGACCGTCTAGCCCGCCTAGACCGCCTAGTCCATCTAGACGCCCGCCTAGACCGTCTAAGCGTCCGGTCCGCCTAGAACCTTCGATTAGTGATTAATCGGGGCGCCCCGCCACCGCCTAACGCCTAGACGCCGCCTAGGCCGATTTTTAGAACATAGCATTATAGAGAGATATTTCCATACAGTTGGGTTATATAATATATATATATATATATATATATGCACATGCAAGTATATAACCTCGATTTCATGTGTTCCTCTCATTGTGGGTTTTACATCCTATGATTTTCGTCATGAAGTTGTATAATTTGTGAATTATATAAAATATTATTATATGAAATTTCATAAAATTTGTTAATTTGAGGATGACAAAAGGTAAACAGAGAAATGAAATGTAAAGGAAATACAAATGATATGTATGCATTTACGATCAATTGCTATAAGAAAAACCGTTAAAAAAAATACAAATCATGAATGAATCTGTCTAAATCTTTCCTTAAACCCTAGAGTTCATACTTGAAATTGCGTATGTTCTATATGAAAATGAAAATTGTTGTTCAACGATACCGTAGTTGTTTGTAATTTATCTTGTTATCTTACTCATATTATTTTGTTCACGGAAAATGTTTTGGAATAAAAATGGCAAAAAATATATCAAGCTTTGAAAAACAAATAAAATAATTTTATTTCGTACAACATAAATATTTTAATAATAAAATAAAAAAATCTTAATGTTATTATATAAATGTAAATAGAACTAATGTCATTTAAAAAACCATATAAAATATATGTAAAATCAAATAGTAATTTTAAAAGTCATGTTTTTTTTAATGACATAACGATTAATTGATTATTTCTGTATCTTACTCTATAAGTAAGACCAATATATGTTTTTATCATTTTCTTTTTTTATAGATATATATTTTTCAAATTATAAATATTAAAATAAATAAATTTTAATTTTTAGTAAATAAACTATCAGAGTCATCTAAGGTATGTAGTGATATTCATTATTCGTTAAATAAATCGTAAATATGAATATTTATCGAATACAAGTATAAATTTAAATAGTAGAATATTTTTGGATATTCGTTATTTGTCCAGCCTTATTAGTCGATATCTATACGTTATTGGATATTACACGTAACATACTTGATATGCTTGATTTGTCATGATGAATGGATCATATTTGCATAATGTCGTGCCGGTTGATTTTTTTTCGTTTACCATGTCCTATAGTTGAGTCAAACCACTAACATTTAAAAAATATTATCTTTAATCCAACCAGACCAAGATATTTGACCTGTAGGATTTAGTGCAAAATGTCGTAGAAATCATCATCCTCTTTTCATTACTAATACAAATGTCGTAATTGAACGTGTTTCTAAGTCTTCCATGCTTATAAATGTGGAATGTGTATCCCGAATAAAAATAATTGGTAAACACAATTCAATTTTTTGCAGAACCGTTAGCCAAATCGTCTAACCAAGTAAGATATCTATCATCACCATCCTTAACCTATATAATATAAAAAATTATTTATAAAATATACGAAACTATGTGTGTGAGACCCGTTCAAATAGGAAGGTTGGTGACCGACCTATGATATATATGTATATATATATATATCAACATTGGGTTATAAAATTAAAAAAAGTTACAAGGGTGTTTAAAACGAAAGAGAGAGAGAGATCAACCGCCGAGAGAAAGAGAAATGAGAAGAAAAAAAGAAAAGGGAAGAAAAGAGGAGAAGAAAAAAATGAAGATGAAATTGAAGAAGGATCTTCAATATTCATCACGTTCTTCGTGATTGGATTCTAATCGAGATTGTGGTAAATCTCTAAATAATTCGTTTTGATTATTCTCTTAATTCGAAGATTTATATTATGGATTTATTAATTGAATGGATCTATATAATAGGGAAAAATTGATTGGTGATGTTGTTAGCGATAATATCAAGAATCACCAAGTCGTTGGGGAAGCTAAGGTGAGAATTTTCTCCATCGTAATTTCAGATTTATGATTGATTTATGGAAGAGATTATATTTTTAAAACGAGGCATGATCACAATAGGATTTATAAGATCATAATGGGAAAAGTGAAACGATACAAGTGGATTGGATTAAACTCTAGTTTATCGTATGAGAATTGATGACAAGTATATGAGTTGTATAAGTGACTAGAGATGATCTAGAGAATTGACGTGCGACCAAGTGTTGGGGTCGGAGAACGTCGAAATTTTTGTTCGGTGTTAAAAGCCGAGTGAATATCATGTTAGTGTGCTCGATCGAGTGATTTCATACTCGAACCTTCGAAAGAAGGTGTTTGCGAGCGCATCTGTGAGAGTTGTCATGTGAGGAGTATCAGGTCGATGACGTTAGTATCTGTGCTGGGGTTGTGGTAACCTTGCGAGCGACGGAGCGTCGAGTTAGTCAAGTCAATGGATCTGCCGGCGTCGTACCGTGTTGGGGTTGTGGTAATCTTTCGAGCGACGAAGCATCGAGTTAGTCAGATAAGTGGATCTGCCAGCGTCGTACCGTGTTGGAGTTGTGGTAACCTTTCGAGCGATGGAGCGTTGTATTGTACTGATGGTTGGGGTACGTTGTGACCTTGCAAGATCTTCAGTGTGCTGGGGTCCTTTGGACTTTGCGAGCGTATTGTGTTGTGATCCAGTGTGGTACTAGTCTTAGACTTGAGATACTCAGTCGGGTTGGGTAGAGTTATCTATATATCTTTAGTTTAGACTTTGGATATATCGTTATTTTGTGACATTCAGTTCGAGCGGGATAATACGTGACACAGAGTACGTACACGTATTGATCTCACCGAGCTTAAGGAAAAAGAGCAACGAAAAAGAGCATGGTATGGCAAGGAAAAAGAGCAACGAGGTTGAGCAGCAACATGAAAGCTCACAGCGGACTGATGGGAGATGCGTGCACCAGGTCTCGATGAGTTTTATTTTTCATTTCGTATTCATTTATTCATTTATCATGACTATGATTTTTTACATATTTGTTTTGCTATTTGGTCCAGACCATTCTTATTTTGGAATAAATCGTATATTTTGTTTTATAATTGCGCTTGAGCGAAGACACGTGTAGCCACCTCTTGGAGGTGATGGTGGACACTCCTAGTCCCGAGGTTGTTTAGGGATGGGGGTGTTACAAATTGGTATCAGAGTCCGGTTGTCATTTTCGTATTTATCGTTTTCACTAGATTTCAAAATATTTTGCGAAATGATTTAATATAGCCACGAGACCGTAGTACACATGTCTCGAAATGTCTAGTGGGGTTTAGAGCTATGGAAACTAAAAGTAGTTAATTGTGTGTAGCAGACAGTACCGAGGAGGATGATTACTAGAGCTCTTGGTCGCAGAATGAGTGGACGCTCTCGTTCCACTAGCCGTACACAGTCTCAATCATCTGGATGAAGATCGCAAAGTGGAATAGATAGAGATGTCATGAGAGAAATGTTGAGAGAGCTATTAGCAGACAGCCGACAACATGACGAAGAAGAGAGTTCGGCGACGCCGCAAGCACCACCGCAGGCACCGACACCACCACAAGTACAACCACCTGCTCCACCACAAGTACCGTTGCCACCACCACCAATGCCCCCTCTAGTGTTTGATCAGAGGCATGGAGACGTCGAAGTACTTTTATGTCATGGATCACATGGCTAAATGGGGTACAAAGTCATTTCGTGGTGGTGCGATACCTCCCATGAAGGCAGATGAGTGGATGTTTCGATTAGAGCAGAACTTTCGAGTTTAAAATGGATATTGCGCTCCACTATTTGGAGGGAGAAACGGTGTTTTGCTGGGACGAGATTCAGAGGGAACGTGCAGATCACATGTTTTCTTGGGATGAGTTCAAACAACTTTTTGAATTGAAATATATACCCCAAGCTGCTCGTGAAGAGATGGAGTGGGCATTTCTACAGTTCCTACAAGGTGACCGTACTGTTGCTCAGTATTATGAGACTTATTTGGAGTTATCACGATATGGGGCCAAATCAGTAACCTCATAAGTTCTCAAGGTCAACAAATTTTTGCAAGGACTACGACTAGAGATCAGACGCATGATTGAGATTATCAAGAATGGATCATTGTTTGATCTAGTTCATAATGCTCAGTTGGTAGAGAAGGGACTCATCGAGGAGGGCATCTTGAAGTCTTCGGATGCCAAGTAGAAATAGGTTGTCCAATAGATTCGGGGGAGATCAGATCAGAGGAAAGCAGTTCAGACACGTCCTATCGTATCAACATCGAGGTACCCATGTCATCATTGTGGACATGAGCATGTTGGGGCATGCCAAAGATTTGATAGGCTAGTAGGATGCTTTCGATGTGGAATTTTAGAGCACCAATTTCGTTATTTCCCCCAGCAAGTGGGATGAATTATGAGGCGAGGAAAATTTGACGGATGTTTCCATTGTGGTAGCATGAATCATTTTCAAAAGGATTGTCCGAGGCCACCACCACCACCACCACCAGTGGGTCTAACGCCACAGGTTAGAACTAGGAAGCCCGAAGAGCATGTATTGAAACATAGGGCTGTACAACCACGGGTATAGGCCATGGGAGGTTACGAGAATTAACCTGAGGGCCAAGAAGAAGACGCTCAACCTATCACTGGTATGTTATATTTATATATATATATATATTATATGTGTATGCCTTACATATCATAATTGTCTATGTGGAGGTGAGTTTCGTGATAGAATAGATAAGTGGATTCTTTAAAACATTCATATTATGTAGGATCTATAATCGTGGGAGGCATGTCTACTCATGTGTTATTTGACACCGGTGCGACACATAGTTTTGTGAGTCCATCGATGGCTAATAAATTAGTTGTTCAACATGAGGATGTAACGAGTATTGTCCGAGTGCAGACTCTTGGAGGTCAGATTTTAGAATCCCAAGGGGTTGTCAAGGAGGTACCCGTGGTGATAGAAGGAGACGAACTAGCTGCAGAGCTTATCATCATTCCGATGGATTGCTATGATGTGATCCTTGGAATGGATTGGTTGTCAAGTGATATGATCCCGGATGATGTCGAGGACGCGGCCAATAACGCAGAAGAGGACGCGACCTCTAGCGTGGAAGAAGAGTCGGACAACGCGACCCGAGACGCGACTAGACCGAAGGATGTTGGTCCCGTGACCTAAGCTAGGGCTAAGGAGGAGGAGGCTTTGGCCCTACCAGCTGGTCCCGTGATTCGAGCCAAGGTTGCGAAGCTTAAGGACGCAATTATCGGGATTCTCGCGGCCGTCCATGTTCACGAAGATTATTCAAGTCTACGTGAAGTCACGATCCTACAAAATGTTATCTGATAATACTGAAAGTGTATCAATATTAGGTTAGGTTTTAGTGCCATTTTTGCATATATTTTATAGATAGAGTTACATATCCGATTCGATTTTGAGTTACATACACCCGTTTTGTTGGTTTGCAGGTTTTTAGGCGACAAGGCCTAAATGAGCTAAAAAAGACGGATTCCTGCACGGACTTTGAAGATAAATCCACTCAGAGCCAAGATCAAGCCTTAGAACCCAAAGGAACACCCGAGCAACGAGCGGAAAAGAGGAAATTCAAGACTTCAAGGGTGCCCGGTCGGGCACCATAGTCCACCCGCTCGGGTAAAACCTACAGGGTTTTATCCGCACACCTTGCACGACCCGGGCACGAAGGCAACGAGATCGGGTAGCCTTACCCGATCGGGCGCAAGACGTATACCCGCTCGGGCGTTAATTCATCCCAAATTCCACGAGAGTTTGCACGACTCGGGCCGCTCAACCACGCGATCGGGTGCTTATACCTGATCGGACTCTTTGAAGGAACACGATCGGGCGCGCCTCTGCACGACCGGGCAACAGTGGTGCCCGAGCGGGCCGTGTATTTCGCAACAACCTAGATCTTGCATTCAAACGACCTAATTTATAGACCAGAAGAGATCTAGAGCAGAGGGGGCGACGTACAGGGTAAGGAAAGGCTTGGAAAACATTTGGAAAGGCTCTGGAGACGTTGGAGAAGAAGAGAAGCATCAATCCTCACATCGGTAACACAATAGGGAAGGTCGAGGCATCGAATTTCCTAGAGTCTATCATGTTTAGGATTATGTTATCTTTGTTTTCTGTATTCTCCATGAGTGAGTAGAGTCCCAACTACGGGTAGCGATATCGGATTGTAATGGATGAACAATGATTTGCGTTAATGCTTAGATTTATTGATTTTATCTTGATTATCGGTTCTAAGCTTAACATTATCACTCCTACACTAGTGCTGCCCGCTTAGTAACATAGGATTTCAGATTTTGCTGGAAGGTTAAAGAATGAATCCGAACCTGTTAAGTTGTAGGTTAAGTTCGGCTAATGAGAATTTGACCGGTCGGTTAGTCGTCTTAGGAATTATGATTGCGTTTGTAAAGCTGCCATGGTACGGGTTAATCACTGCTGGAAGGTAGGGTTGCACGTACTCATGGTTAGGAGGTTTAGGCTCGGAAGAATCATTCCTCACCTTAGGGCATGAATTTCCCGTTGTCAAGATAAATCGATAGGTTTATGATCTTTAGTTGCTTCATCCATACAATTCCCGGTATCCCGACACCCGTAGTGATCGTCATATCCGAGTTTACCCCAACCTATTATCGTTGTCACCACTTAGGTTAGTTTTAGATATTTAGGACCACAACTTCATTTATCTCTATTCGTCTTAGTTTAGTTTCATTCTTAGTTTTTGGCTGCTTTAGTCCCCAGAGATCGACCCTGGTACTACACGATCCGTATACTTGCGATGAAGTGGTCTAGGAAAATTTATAACTCGTGTTTCCACACATCAAGTTTTTGGCGTCGTTGCCGGGGAACTAATCACGGCCTAGACTAAGGATTAGCTAGATTAAGATCTAGTCCTTTCCGGAGTCTTCTTTTGTTTTCGTATTTTTGTTTTTGCTTTTGTTTTTCTTTTATTATGGAGTTAAAAAATGAAAAAAGATATATCTTTACCTCACAGAGCTTAATCGAGTTTGATGTCCTTTATCTTGCGAGGTAACATGGACGAATTCAACTCTTCGGGTGCCGACATAGCTGAATTGAGGCATCAACTTTCCGAGACTCGACGTATGCTCTCCGACTTATACCACCCGTGATACTTTAAGCGATCATGGGAACAAAACGCTTGGGGGTATGAAGAAGAGATCTACGACAGCTACGCTTATCCTTACGGGAATACGTACAATCACGAATGGAGCGATCATGCATACTTCCCGTATAGGACCACCAAGAGTATGGTGGATGTACAAAAATCGTTTGGGAATTTCCAGCCATGGACGGAACCTTAAACTCAGGGCTATCAATCCTATGTGCCTCAGCCATACCCAACACAATCTGTAGCAACCCACGATTATCCCGCCACGTACAACTACCTCCTTGCACTGTTTGAGAATCAAAATAATTTATTCATGGGAGTGGAGGCGGAACAAGAAAGCGCCAATGAGCAGATAAGCAATTTATTTGGACCATTGGGCGCGCAAGCTTCGGAACTCGCACAATGGGCATCGCAACCACAAGAGGTTGCGTCGGAAAGTTCAGAATTAAACCCTCGAGAATATGTCAGCGAGATCTACCTAAGTAATTGTGAAACGGTAGATCAGCCAAGTCCATCTTTGATTGAAGAAGAATACGAGTCTAACACGACAATGGATGAGGCTACGGACACTGATGATCACACGAAGAAACCCGAGGTAGAAGAAGAATTCAGCTTAGGGGACACGATTGAGCAACCATGCCCTATCGATTTCGTGTTCCCCGAGGGCAGTTTTGAAGGTTTAGCCGAGGAGACTTGTGAGGAAGTTCAATTTAAGGATTCATTAGGTTTGAATCGCGTAGCGGTTGAGGAAGGTAGCTACAAGGTACCAACCAAGCCGATCAACAACGAAAGGAAAGAGGAATTCTCCAACCAAGATTTCCACACAACCCTAGCTAAATGTGGAGCGGCAAATCAGTACACAAACAATCCTAAGATGCCAAGATGCTGCACCAAACGTCCAACTCATAATTGGGACATCGACAAAGTACCCAGGGTAAAGATGAAGCCTTCATCCGAAAGGCTCACACGCACAACATCTCTAGAAAAGCTGAAGGAAACGAACGACAAATGCCTAACCGGGCTTAGGAGCAGCACGACCAGAATGTTTGGACGGCACGATCTAGCACTGAACTTAGAAAGCACCATGACCGATCTTAAGGAAGACGCTACCGTTTGTGCAAGGAATTCGGCAATTTCGCGTGCCACACCGTATCGAGCACATATTGCACGCGAAACGCTACGGACGAGACGACATCGAGGACGTCCACCTGATGAGTAGCACGCTATGGTCGAGCTAAAGACCTTAAACAAGCGCTTCTCGGGAGGCAACCCGAGCCCCATATCCTTTAGTCATTTTATTTTTGTATTTTCGGACCTCTTTTTCATTTTTTTAGTTTAGGACAATTTTGTAGGATCTAGGAACTTAGTGGTCGATTGATTTTTGCTGCATGTTTTCCTCGTTTAACTTCTATTTTTGCAGCTGTACCCGATCTGGTAGACACCTCTACCCGATCGGGCATTTTCAGATTCAAGAGACCCGGTCGGGCGACATCTGACGACCCGAGCGGTAGGTCAAAAGAGGAGATACCCGATCAGGCAGAACAGGGTACCCGATCGGGCACCGTAATTTCTGCACGGGTAAGTTATATTTCGAGTAACCCGAGCGGCCATTCACTTCACATATTCATACCCGATCGTGCTCTCTCACTTCGCGACCCTCTCACGCTGAAATCTTATCGCTGGAGCCGCCTGTGTGCCACTGCCGTTTCACCATCACCGGATTTAAACTCGGTTACTCGAAACTCTTCTCCCCTCTCTCAAAAATCTGAAAATTTACTCATTCTCATCACGAAATCCAGGTAATTCATGAACTATTTTGAGATTAGGACTGCTATGGGTTAGATCTAGGTCTGTTTAGGAAGATTTAGGGTAATTTGGCCGATTGAATAACGAATCGCGAACTGCATGTTGCGATTTCGTGATCTACCCGACCGGGCTAGGTATAGCACCCGGTCGGGCGACCTAGACATTTACCCGATCAGGCGACGTTCTCGCCCGAGTCGGGCACTACCCACGGGGGTGATATATTGATTTCATACCCGACCAGGCAACGCATAGTACCCGATCGGGCATCTGGCAAAACCAAGCGGATTGCTGATTTTTGTCTTTCGATTGTTTTGCAGATGGCCTCTAAGATCTTCCAGAGTTCTAAGAAGCGCCGATCAGACGCGTATGACCCAGAGCAAGGATGGCCAGCGAGGTCGGATGCGATTACGGAGTTGACGCCTTACATGCCCATCACCACCTCCCACCAACAGTACAACTGTCGGACGACGACGTTCTTATCCGGTCAGAAGCAGAAGTTCACGGATTTTCAGCCGCGGATCTTCTCGTCCCGCTTCCTATCATCCGAAGCGATGACTGCCCTCCACATCGGGGCATACATAGATGACATATTCAACATGCTGGGATAGACGGGATTGAGGGATGCACAAGAATACACATACCGCAACCTGACGGCTGAGTTCCTCGCTTCGTACGCAGCATTCTTTCCCGAATCCGGAGATCGGGAGAGAGCTTACATGGAGTTCCGCCTGCTGGGGCAGAACTACCGGCTCACCGCGAGACAGCTCGCGACGATCCTTGACGTTCCACACTGTAATTTCACGAAGATGCCAGATCATAACCGGAGCCGTCAAGCAGAATTTTGGGCCCAGATAGCGACGAGGTCGAAGGCGAGCCACATACGCCACCCCGCCTTGAGGTATTTTCACTACTTCCTAGTCTCGTCTATACTAGGAAAGGGAGCGCAAGGTGGAGTCAACCACACCGAGTTGGCCTACCTGAGGCGGGTGGTGCAGTCATGCTTTGAGCCGACGAGTGGGGACATCCTGGACGTCGACTTGGCGTCATTGGCGATGAGGCATTTTCTGGACATAGCCACCGAGAAGAGTAGCACGGACACGAAGATCATGTGCGGTGGCATAGTCACGATGATCGCACGGAGAGTCGGGATCAACCTTGGCATCTTGACCGAGGACAAGATCGACGAAGAACCAGAGTTGAACCTCCAGAACCTGCGCAACAGAAGAGCAATCACATTGGAGAGGTACAACGTCATCTGGTGCTACAAGGACGAGCATGGTCGCAACTTGGAAGTCGACCTAAGCGAGATTGAGGTGCCGGGTCTAGATGAGGAGGGATCCCGATTTAGGATTTATCCAGCCATCGGGCACATCGGCCCGAGGCTAGCTGAGATGGATCCACCTTCAGCCGCTGCACCAGGACCCTCCATGTCGAGGCAGCGTAGCCGACGTGCCACCTATTCACACGTGCGCCCAGAGTATCCTCACCATCGCTCTGACTTTCCTTCGATGGAAGGAGTCTCCGACGCCCTCAGGTACGTAGAAGAGGAGACCAGGTGCCAGTCATTCATGACAGAGCAGAGGTACGATATGGAGGCGGCGAGGCACGATATCGAGGCTGCGAGGTATGCAGAGCAGCAGCGATTCCAGGAGCAGTCTATCCAGCATACCTACTACCTCACAGAGTCCGTCCGACGATTTCAGTGGCTCAGTATGAAGCACTACCAGGAGCCATACATGCCGATTCTGCAGGATTATCATATTGGAGCTATCCCGTACCGTCCTCACATCGCATACGAGCTGGAGTCTTTCTACTTGCCACCTGGGGAAGGAGCATCCGTGGAGCCAGCGGACCTACCGGCTACCCGTGATGGAGAGGATGAGGATTAGATCACTTCTTCCTTTTTCCTTTCTTTCTTTTTCTTTTATCTTTTATGGACCTATTTTCATTGTTTTCTTGTTTTTAGCTTTAGCTATCATGTACGCTCTTTCAGACTTACTTATTTAGTGCTCTTTTTTATATTTTCCTGCATTGCATGGTTTTATCTCAGGTCTTTCACGCTAACACATGCACTAGAGCACAAGAGTCACTCCATCCGGATGTATCACGATTCGTGAAAGCCACACACACACCCCAGGTGTACTCATTATATTTTTATATCTTCTCGAATTTTTAGCACACCGTGACTGTGTTCCGTTCAGGTCTGGGGGGTTACTCTTTCATTTTGTGATATGGATTTTACATTAGAGCTACATATTTGCACTTAGGATTAGATTTAGGATTAGGTGTAGGTGATGGATACTTAGTGAAAAATTTTTCGAGTTTAGTCATGTTTTGCGACTTTGTTGAATCGTGGATAATGGTCTAGGTTTGCTTAGAAGCCTTTTGATACCGATTAGTCGAGTAGTTGTGTTTTTCAAAACCTTATCTAGTTGAATTCACTCCTTAGATTTCAGTACCAAGCAGTCATATCTCTGTATATACCGTCTAGCCTTAGCTTTCTTGATATTTTTAGCGTTCACGAGTTAGATTCCACACGCTTATACTCCGCTATCATCTAGGATAAGTTTTTCACTATTCCGAGTTAGGATTGATATGAGTACATCGATATTCGATGGTTCGGGTCTAAGTGGTGGGTAGAGGCGCTTTTCTACGTCCTAAGGGTTAGAGTGTTGCGTAATCAAGAAAAGAAAAGAAAAGAAAAAAACCGAAAGAAAAATAATAAGATCTTCAATAACGCACCTCTTCACTCCGCTAAGGTCGAGCAACCTTATGAGTGTGCCATAGGCAGCCTGGGTCTAAGTAGAAGGCCATCCCTCTTCGACTTCGACATCCTAGTAACAAAGCGTGGATCTAAGTACCGAAAAGAAAGAAATGCATAAGAACGAGAAGAAGCGATTTGAATGATATCAAAAGCTTAAGGAAATAGGTGTGGAGATTGCTTGGACGTTATCTAGGGTTGTGAAGTAGACTTATATTTTTGGTAGGATTTCATGGCTCAGCACTTTCGGTAGATATAAGGCTATACTCGGTGCGCTTAGGCTCTTATCCATGTGACGCGTTGATTTGCGGGATGACTAACCCTTCGATATTTTTGAGCTAGTATCCATCGTTATTAGATTCTTCTTATACTAGATTTTAGTTTTGTTTGAGGACAAACAAAGGTTTAGGTTTGGGGGAGTTTGATAACACTGAAAGTGTATCAATTTTAGGTTAGGTTTTAGTGTCATTTTCGCATATATTTTATAGATAGAGTTACATATCCGATACGATTTTGAGTTACATACACCCGTTTTGTTGGTTTGCAGGTTTTTAGGTGACAAGGCCTAAATGAGCTAAAAAAGACGGATTCCTGCAAGGAATTTGAAGATAAATCCACTCAGAGCCAAGATCAAGCCTTAGAACCCAAAGGAACACCCGAGCAACGAGCGGAAAAGAGGAAATTCAAGACTTCAAGGGTGCCCGGTCGGGCACCATAGTCCACCCGCTCGGGTAAAACCTATGGGGTTTTATCCGCATACCTTGCACGACCCGGGCACGAAGGCACATTGATCGGGTAGCCTTACCCGATCGGGCGCAAGACGTATACCTGCTCGGGCGTTAATTCATCCCAAATTCCACGAGAGTTTGCACGACTCGGGCCGCTCAACCACGCGATCGGGTGCTTATACCTGATCGTGCTCTTTGAAGGAACACGATTGGGCGCGCCTCTGCACGACGGGGCAACAGTGGTGGCCGAGCGGGCCGTGTATTTCACAATAACCTTGATCTTGCATTCAAACGACCTAATTTATAGACCATAAGAGATCTAGAGCAGAGGGGGCGACGTATAGGGTAAGGAAAGGCTTGGAAAACATCTGGAAAGGCTCGGGAGACGTTGGAGAAGAAGAGAAGCATCAATCCTCACATCGGTAACACGATAGGGAAGGTCGAGGCATCGAATTTCCTAGACTCTATCATGTTTAGGATTATGTTAACTTCGTTTTCTGTATTCTCCATGAGTGAGTAGAGTTCCAACTACGGGTAGGGATATCGGATTGTAATGGATGAACAATGATTTGCGTTGATGCTTAGATTTATTGATTTTATCTTGATTATCTGTTCTACGCTTAACATTATCACTCCTACACTAGTGCTGCCCGCTCAGTAACATAGGATTTCAGACTTTGCTGGAAGGTTAAATAATGAATCCAGACCTGTTAAGTTGTAGGTTAAGTTCGGCTAATGAGAATCTGACCGGTCGGTTAGTCGTCTTAGGAATTATGATTGCGTTCGTAAAGCTGCCATGGTACGGGTTAACCACTGCTGGAAGGTAGGGTTGCACGTACTCATGGTTAGGAGGTTTAGGCTCGAAAGAATCATTCTTCACCTTAGGGCATGAATTTCCCGTTGTCAAAATAAATCGATAGGTTTATGATCTTTAGTTGCTTCATCCATACGATTCCCGGTATCCCGACACCCGTAGTGATCGTCATATCCGAGTTTACCCCAACCTAGTATTGTTGTCACCACTTAGGTTAGTTTTAGATATTTAGGACCACACCTTCATCTATCTCTATTCGTCTTAGTTTAGTTTCATTCTTAGTTTTTGGCTACTTTAGTCCCCAGAGATCGACCCTGGTACTACACGATCCGTATACTTGCGGTGAAGTGGTCTAGGAAAATTTATAACTCATGTTTCCACACATCATTATCCAAGCCGAAGCCTACCCCATAACGGTTATTAATTAGGTAAGTGACCCGCATGTACTCTTTTCCCTTCGTCGGTTTTGTCCCACAGAGTTTTCTGACGACGAGTTTTTAACGTGGCCGCGTGTCACTTTTCCCGCCTAATTAATAACCCGAGAGCTCCAAGACAAGTTCGCATTCCAATAAACACGATTTACAAAGTTTGTCATAATATCTTTTTTTTTTGTGTTTTAATGCATTTATTAGTGGTCTTGCATGAATACCTTCATTTAATGTTGAATTCAAGTTTTCATGGCCTTGTTTTCCTTAATATGGCCGGCCACCCTCTTGTAAACATCAACCTTGAACCTTTTGAATTTGATCTTGATTTTCCTTTGTGAAATCTTCTTGTTGGTGTGTAATATCCAGAAAAGTCGTTGGTGTGTAAAATCCAACGTCTTGTTTGTTCTTCATTGGTGCATAACATCCATCGGAGATGAACTGGTGAATCGAGAGCCTTCCGAAACTTCGTGTGACCACTCGTTCCACATCCCTTGTGCAATCCATTGCAGCAAGGTCTATCCGTTCCAACCTTTAGGTCTAGATCCGATCTCAGCGGGATCGCGTGAAGTGGTATCAGACCTCGTTCTAGAAAAAAAGGTTAGTTCAATTCGGTTTGTTTGTTTCGAACATAGTTATTTGGTTTGTTTGTTTCGAACATTGCTAGGGTTGAACATAACGAAAACAAAATAAAAAACACAATATGTATATATATATATATATATATATATCCATTTCGTACGTTTACGGGTCTTGTTACTTGTACGTGTCTATCTCCTTGTCATGGTTTTTTTGTTTCCCGCTTGTGGCTGCTCCTTGTGTTCGTGTGCAGGAATTTGTGAGTAGGTATACACAAAGAACCGTTGGACAACATGGGGGCAATAGGCGCCGAGAAAAGCCGGGTGAATGAGAGGCTAATTGAGGCTCTCGCGGCTCGTTTGGAGCAAAGTATCACCAACTAGATTGAGGAGTTTCGATAAGAGTTTCGGCCCGAACATCCAACCCGACCGAGAGACGCTCATGCGTTCCAGCAACGTGAAAGGAACCAGCATGAGGAGGACAACAACTACTACGAACGAGGCATTTCATCCTCATCCCGAAGTAGTTACCGACGGCGGCGTGCGCCAAGGGAATGAAGAGACGACCCGAGGGACGATCTCGCTGGTCTCAAGCTGAAAATTCTGGCGTTCCACGGCAAAGCCGACTCGTACGCCTACCTAGAATGGGAGAAAAAGGTGGAGCTCGTTTTTGGTTGTCAAACCTACCCTGAGGCCAAGAGGGTTAGGGTGGCTGCCACGGAGTTCTACGATTATGTCTTGAGTTGGTGGGATCAACTCACGATTTCTAGGCGGAGAAACGGCAAAGAACCACTAGCGACTTGGCTGGAAATGAAAACAATTTTGCGGAAGAGGTTCGTGCCAAGCCATCACCACCGAGAGGTGCATCGGCGGTTAAGGAAGCTCACCCAAGGAAGCCGTACTGTGGAGGAGTATTTCCAAGAAATGGAGCTGCTCATGTTGCGGGCTGACCTTACGGAGGATAGAGAGACGACGATGTCTCGGTTCTTTGGAGGGTTAAACCTAGACATCCAAGACCATCTTGAAATATAACACTATGTGGAAGTCGAGGAAATGCTTCACAAAGCAATCCTCATCGAACAACAACTCCAGCGGCGAAGGAGTCCATGCTCAGGCTATGGGGCTGGAAAATATGGCAAAAAACGGGATGAGAAGCCGAGCTATCCGAGGAGGGATAACAAGGTTCCAGTAAACCGTGACGCGTGCAAGGTGAACCCAGCAAACCGAGATGAAACGAAGTTCGGTACAGCAGCACCGCGGGACAAAGGGAAGACCGAGGCGACGACTTCTAGGGCTCGGGACGTGAAGTGCTTCAAGTGTCATTGGAGAGTACACTACGCCGGTGAGTGCACGAACAAGAAATTCATGATCTTCGTGACGATGGTGAGTTCGAGTCCGAGGACGAAACGGCCGAACTGTCGGACGAGACGCATGGGGAGAAACCAGCCACGGGCGAGTTGCTGGTTGCATGGCGTTTTCTGAATGTACAACCTAAGGGTGACGAGCAAGAACAGCGAGAAAATTTTTTCCACATCCGCTGCCTTGTTCATGGCAAAGTATGTAGCGTTATCATCGATGGAGGAAGTTGCACGAATGTTGCAAGTGCTACTATGGTCCGAAAGCTCGGATGGAAAGTCCAAAAACATCCAAAGCCATATGAGCTTCAATGGCTGAATGAAAATGGCGAGATGAAGGTGATGAGCCAAGTGACCGTGCCCATTGCAATAGGCAAATATGAAGACAAGATTTTGTGTGATGTGCTGCCAATGGAGGCGAGCCATATTCTACTCGGTAGACCATGGCAATCAGATCGCAAGATAAAACACGACGGCTATACCAATAAACATTACTTTGAGTATAATGGCAGGAAGACCGTCCTCGTTCCATTGACGCCTAAGGAAGTGTTGCAAGAACATCTGCATTTGAAGAAGCAAAGCGCGCTCGATCTTAGATCGTCAAATTTTTACGCGGGATCGGGTAAGATCAAGAAATCTCTTAATTCGAGTCAATCCGTATTGTTATTTTTTTATAAGGAAGCTCTCTCGAGCTTAACTAACCTTGCACCGGTGCTGTTGAGTGAGATCTCTACTTTATTGCACGAATACGAAGATGTATTTCCCGAAGAGAACCCCACCGGATTGCCACCAATACGTGGTATGGAACATAAAATCGATTTCGGTTCCGGAGCCACGTTACCAAATCGGTCAGCCTACTGAACTAATCCCGTGGAGACTAAGGAGCTGCAAAGGCAACTGGAGGAGCTCATGGCCAAGGGACATATTCACAAAAGTATGAGTCCGTGCATCGTGCCCGCGCTACTCGTGCCAAAGAAAGATGGGAGCTGACGTATGTGTGTTGATGACATGTTACGGTGAAGTATCGACATCCTTTTCCTAGGCTAGATGACATGTTAGATGAATTGCATGGAAGTAGGATATTTTCAAAGATAGATCTTAAAAGCGGGTATCATCAAATTAGGATGAAGGAAGGTGATAAGTGAGTGGTTAGTTATGCCCTTTGGATTGTCCAATGCACCTAGTACCTTCATGCGTTTAGTGAACCATGTGCTTAGGGAGTATATAGGTAGATTCGTGGTTTTCTACTTTGACGATATTTTGATTTATAGTAAGAGCTTGGAGGAACACTTAGGCCACCTAGAATTAGTAATGAAGGTACTTAGGAAAGAAGAGTTGTATGCCAACTTAAAGAAATCTACCTTTTGTACGGATAACGTCATATTTCAAGGTTTTGTAGTAAGTGCAGATGGCGTGAAGGTCAACGAAGAGAAGGTTAAAGCCATTCGGGAATGGCCGAGCCCAAAGACCGTCGGGGAAGTCGGAAGCTTCCATGGACTCGAGGGTTTTTACCGGCGAAAAACGTGGGATTCATTAAGAAAAACGAACTGAATTCCGCCCCTCTTACTGAAGTCATTAAGAAAAACGTGGGATTCAAGTGGGGAGAAGTGAAAGAGACAACATTTCAAATGATGAAAGAGAAACTAACTAACACTCCTTTACTTATATTACCCGATTTTCTTAAAACGTTTGAATTTGAGTGTGATGCATCCGGTGTAAGAATTGGCGCAGTCTTAATGCAGGATCGGAAGCCGATTGCCTACTTCAGCGAAAAACTCGGAGGTGCAACTCTCAACTACGCCACCTACGACAAAGAACTATATGCACTCGTGAGGGCGTTGCAAACTTGGCAACATTACCTATGGCCAAAGGAGTTTGTGATACACACCGACCATGAATCGGTCAAATACTTGAAGGGTCAAAACAAACTAAGCAGGAGACATGCAAGGTGGATGGAATTCATCGAAACTTTCCATTACATCATGAAATACAAGCAAGGTTAGGAGAACATAGTGACTGATGCCCTATGCCGAAGGTACGCATTGTTGAATACTTTAGATGCTAAACTCTTAGGTTTTTAACAAATCAAAGAATTATATGCATATGACCTAGAATTTGGAGAAGCTTACAAGAATAGTGAGAAATTTGCTTCAAGACACTACTATAGGCATGATGATTAATTATTTTATGATAATCGTTTATGTGTGCCTAACTGCTCTATGAGAGAGTTGTTTGTTAGAGAAGCCCACGGAGGTGGACTTATGGGCCATTTCGGAGTTTGACGCGATCCCGATTGGAACGACGCTCTTTAGGGTAGGGATATGCCTTGTTACAACAGAATTGCACAAGGGTGTGTGGGGCGAGTGGTCACACGAGGGTTGCGGAAGGCCCTCGATTGACCGGTTCGTCTCCGATGGATATTACACACCAATGAAGGACGAACTACCGTTGGATATTACACACCAACAATCCAAGAATTCGCAAGAATTCAAAGGTAAAACTTCAAGAGTTTTTGATTAAAATTGGTTGAAAAAGTTTGATGTTCTACAAGAAGGGTGGCCGGCCACTTTTAGAGAAAACCTAGGCCATGCAACAATTAATTATGCATTAAATGTGTAAACTACATGCAAGGCTTCTTATTAATGCCTAGAAAGTTTAAAACAAGAAGATAATTCTTGTTGGCCGTGCGTGTTGGGATGCGGACTCTCCTTGGGTCTCGAGCTATTAATTAGGTTGCGAGAAATAAGTGACTCGCGGCCTCGTTAAAAACCCCTCGTCGGAAATCCCGTGGGAAAAAACCGACGAAGGGAAAGGAGTACACGCGGCTCACTTCACCTAATTAATAACCGATGCGGGTCGGGTTTCGGCTTGAATGACGTTCCTTAGGCTCGTGACTTCACATGAACTTGAATAATCTCATGCGTGTGTCTTGAAGCTTTGCGGCCTTGGCTCGGGTCACGGGACCAGTTGGTAGGCTTAAGGCTTCTTCCTCCATAGCTCTTGCTCGGGTCACGGGACCAACGTACTTCGATTTGTTCGCGTCTCGGGCCGCGCTAGTGATGGTTGTGTCTCGGGTCGCGCTGTCGGCATCTCGGGTTACGCATGCGGCTTCTTCTTCCGTGCAGGAGGTCGCGTCTTCTTTTGCTTGGTTGGTCGCGTCCTCGATGTATCCTGGGATCATATCATGCCCCCCTACTTGAAAAGGATTTGTCTGATCATCTCGTTTTCATACGTATTTCTTGCACGATTTAGGAGACGTTTTTGATACATATGTGATGTTTTACGTATGATTCCGTATCCGTTTTACTTGCTTTCGTGCTTTCCATGTTCTTACAGGTTTTTACGCGTATTTGGACTATTTTGGAGCTAAAGGAACATGCACGGAGCTAAGGAGCAACTTGGGGGATCATCACGGGACAAACGGGACGAGATTGAGCATGGAGAAGC
>CM071869.1:3656203-3688955 GCA_036759665.1 Gynandropsis gynandra
TCATAAAACTAAGCATTAACGCAAAACATCATTCATACATACAAATCCGATATCCCTACCCGCAGTAGGGACTCTACTCACTCATGGAATCCGATATCCCTTGAAATCTCTCTTTTCCACTCGTTGCTCGGGTGTTCCTTTGGGTTCTGGAGCTCTAAGTAGATATGTCTTCAAATCATGTGGTTTTTGCAGGGAATCCTTCATATTGAGCTCATTTAGGCCTTTTCGCCTAAAAACCTGAAAACCTACAAAACGGGTGTGTGAAGCTCGAAATCGTATCGGAATAGTAAGACTCGATGTAAGATACATGCGAAAATGGTGTAAAAACCTATCCTAGTATTGATACACTTTCAGTGTTATCATGGTCCAAGTTAGGGATGAAACTTTTATTCTCTACGACTTGTCATCCACAAACCGATGGTCAAACTGAAGTAGTGAATCGAACCCTAGGAACCTTATTGCGTGCAATTGTTAGGAACAATTTAAAAACTTGATAAGAATGTTTACCACATGCTGAATTTTCTTACAACCATGCCGTACATTCTGCTTCAAAATTCTCTCCTTTTGAAATTGTATCTGGGTTCAATCCTGCTTCACCACTGGATCTGATGCCTTTGCCATTAAGTGATCGAGTTAGCCTGGACGGAGAAAGAAAGGCCAAGATGGTCAAACAGATTCATGATAAGGCGAGGAAAAACATAGAGGAGATGACCAAGCTCTATGTGAAACAAGCAAACAAAGGACGAAAGAAGTTGACTCTTAAGCCCGATGACCAAGTTTGGATTTACCTACGAAAAGAACGATTTCCGAACGAGTGGAAGTCCAAATTAATGCCCTGGATCGACGGCCCATTCTCAGTGACCAAGAAGATCAGCAACAACTCCTATCAACTCGATTTGCGAGGTAAGTACAATGTGAGTTCTAGTTTTAATGTTATTGATTTAGTTCCTTTTGTCGCAGATCGAGTGGATTTGAGGGCAAATCCTTTTCAAGTAGGGGGCATGATAATATCCCGGATGACGTCGAGGACGCGACCAATAAAGCAGAAGAGGACGCGACCTCCAGCGCGGAAGAAGAGTTGGACAGCGCGACCCGAGAAGCGACCAGACCAAAGGATGTTGGTCCCGTGACCTGATCTAGGGATAAGGAGGAGGACGTTTTGGCCCTACCAGCTGGTCCCGTGACCCGAGCCAAGGCTGCGAAGCTTAAGGATGCAATTATCGGGATTCTCGTGGTCGTCCATGTTCGCGAAGATTATTCAAGTCCACGTGAAGTCACGATCGTACAAAATGTTATCCAAGCCGAAGCCTTCCCCGCAGCGGTTATTAATTAGGTAAGTGACCCGCATGTACTCTTTTCCCTTCGTCGGTTTTGTCCCACGGGGTTTTCCGACGACGGGTTTTTAATGAGGCCGCATGTCACTTTTCCCGCGACGTAATGAATAACCCGAGGGCTCCAATAAAAGTTTGTATTCCAATAAACACGATTTACAAATCTCGTCTTAATATCTTTTTTTTGTGTTTTCAATGCATTTATTAGTGGTCTTGCATGAAGACCTTCATTTAATGGTAAATTTAAGTTTGCATGGCCTTGTTTTCCTTAATATGGCCGGCCACCCTCTTGTAAACATTAACCTTGAACTTTTTGAATTTGATCTTGATTTTCCTTTGTGAAATCTTCTTGTTGGTGTGTAGTATCCAACAAATTCGTTGGTGTGTAATATCCAACGTCTTGTTCGTTATTCGTTGGTGCGTAACATCCATCGGAGACGAACCTGTGAATCGAGAGCCTTCCGCAACTCTCGTGTGACCACTCGTTCCACCTCCCTTGTGCAATCCGTTGCAGTAAGGTCTATTCGTCCTAACCTCTAGGCTTAGAGCGTTGTTCCAATCGGGATCGCATCATCAAGACATCGAGCTGTGATGGATTGTCGTCGCGGTTAAGTATGTTGCTAGAAAAGCGATAAGGAGCTTAAGTATCACGGAATTCGCTCGGGTCATGGGATCCACATCATCTCAGCGTTGCGTATGGAACGATTACTAGATCAAGGGTTTGACCTATATATCGCTACCATATCGGTAGAAGAAGTGGGCCTATCTGTGCAAGTCGAGGAGATCCCTGTAGCACTAGAATTTACAAATGTTTTCAGAGAACTGTAGGGCTTACCACCAACGCGAGGGATCCATTTGAGATTGAGCTAGAATCGGGTACTACTCAAAGTCTCCATATCAAATGGCACCATCGAAAATGGCAGAGTTGAGGAAGAAATTAGATGAGCTACTTGAGAAAGGTTTTGTACGACCAAGTATATCATCATGGGGTGCACCTGTCCTATTTGTGAAGAAGAAAGATGGGACTTTCAGACTGTGCATTGATTATAGGGCTCTAAATAGAGTCATTGTGAAAAATCGTTACCCACTACTGAGGATCGATGAGTTATTAGATCAGTTAAGAGGTCCGACTTGGTTCTCAAAGATAGGTTTAGCATCCGGATATCATCAAATTCCAATTGTAGAAGGTGACATTAGGAAGTCTGCATTTCGAACTCGATATGGGCATTATGAATTTGCGGTCATGCCATTTGGTTTGACTAATGCCTCTGCTGCATTCATGAAGCTAATGGACAATGTGTTTCAGAACTAATTGGATCGTTTCGTTATTGTATTTATCGATGACATTTAGGTCTACTCTAAGAGTCCAGAGGAACACGAGGAACATCTGCACTTAGTGTTAGAGCGTCTCAGAGAACAATGATTGTTTGCGAAGTTGAAAAAGTGTAGTTTCCGGAAGAGACGTGTAGGATTTTTAGGACATATCGTATCGGAGGAAGGACTTTCTGTCGATCCTGGAAAGGTGTCAGCGATTGTAAGTTGGAAACTATCGAAAAATGCATCAGAGCTAAGGACCTTTTTAGGAATAGCAAGGTACTATCGAAGTTTTGTTATGAACTTTGCTTGTCTAGCGAAGCCAATGACGAAACTTACGGGAAAAGATGGACCTTTTGTTTGGAATGAAGATTGTGAGAAGTCATTCAAGGAGCTAAATGAGAAGCTAACGAAATCCACAGTGTTAGTCTTACCGCAACCAGGAATTCCATACATAGTCTACACGAATGCGTCAAAAACGAGATTAGGATGTGTATTTATATAGGGAGATCACATGATTGCTTATGCATCAAGGTAGTTACGTAAGCATGAAGAGAATTATCCAATTCACGATTTAGAGAATGCAGCTGTGGTCTTCGCATTAAAGATTTGGAGGGCATATCTCTATGGGCAGAAGGTACAGATCTTTACCGACCACAAAAGTCTGAAGTACATATTTACCAGCCAGAGTTGCATCTGCGTCAAAGAAGGTGGATAAAGTTTGTCGCAGATTACGTGGTGGACATCGCATACCATCTGGGGAAGGAAAATGTTGTTGCAGTTGCGTTGAGCCACAAAAGATTTGAGGTTTCGGCTATGCAAGAATTCGGTAATTTGATTAGCCAGATAAGGGCCTTGAGACTAGAGGTAATGCATACTGAAGCCGAGAGTGTTGGTTTGCAAGCTGTAAATCAGGCTGGTCTATTGGGTAGAATTCGTACACCACAATTATCCGATGAGAGAGTACAGAAGATTTGTGATGTGGTTAATCTCAAGTAATGATTTACCTAGACTAATGCTTCCGCAAGAATACGGATCGTATAGTACCAGGGTCGAACACAAAGAATTGATGCAACTTTAAAGCTCGTAAACTAATGAATAAGACATGTAAAATCAATAACTGATGAGAATAGGAACAAAGATAAACTAACTAACTAACTATCGGATTAAACTCAATAAACTAGACACCACAGGTTTCGAGAGATGTGCGATGATGCAACGAAATTCTAACAAGATCATGGTCTTAAATATTATCACGAGTTCAGGGAATTCAAGCTCTAATATAGGAACTGACTGGCGTAGACTTGTCCACTACCCGTGCGTACTACCGATCTCCCAATTGTGTAATCTCACTCACTAGACGCATTAAGACTGCTATCCTAATCCCTAGATTCAATTGATCGACCTGGCGTAGATTCTAAACTGATTAAATCCTAAATCATGGTTAAGTTCCAAAGTCTAATCCCTTGGAGTAGATTCATTAAACTTCTGTGATCATTTTTTTGAGTGGCGTACAAGAACAAAAGCATTAAAAACAACCAATCAATCTGAAAACAATCAAATACCAAAATCATTCATTTGAGTGGCGTTCAAGAACAAAAGCATTAAGAATCACCAAGCATTAAGAAAAAGACTTCGTTACATATCGTCCAAGCTCTCTAACCTATGACTATGGATATACTCAGACATGAACTCAGCAAAAGAAACACAAAAGATAACTATGTTCGACATGGATAAAGAATGAGATCCCTCCCTATTCTATTACCGACATCTTGAATAGCTCCTCCACGTTCCGGCTACTTCGCTCCGTCATTCTCTCTCTTTCTGTGTGTCTCTCAGTGTCCCCTGTCATCTCTGATTCGTCCTCTAGCCCTCGATGGCTCATTTTTCCTTAATTGCCTGTTCAAACACTCAGTTCCAAGATTGGCGGCCCGCACAGGTACAACTCTTGCCCGGTCGCGCAGAAGGCAGCCCGAGTGTGCATTCTTCTCAGCCCTAGCGGGCTTGCTTGCCCGACTATGTGGGATTTCAGCCTGAGTCATGTTCGGTTTCAGCGATTTCAGCCCTAATTGCAGCCCGAGCGGGTCCCCTTTTGCAACCCGAGCGGGCATGGGCACCCGACCATGTTCAAGTCATGCCCGAGTCGTGTTATGTTTCGAGGATAATTTGCACAACTTTTGCCCGAGCGGGCTCTTCCATGCCCGAGCGTGTAGGTCTTCACTTGCTCTTTCCGCTCCTTTCGCTTGATGCTTGAGTGTTCGATTTGGATCCGTGGCCTTGCACATGTTGTATCTTGTCATTAAATCACGTTTTCGGGGTGGAATTACCGTAATCACTCGTGTTTCGCTTCATGTTTATCGTTTCCTATACAAAAAACGAAATGATAGATGAAATCCTCGAATAAACTCAATAACTCGGTAAAGTCCAAGAAATCTAATCAAAACTAAACCTAAGAATCATGTAAATACTACTACGGATTACATGTTATCAAACTCTCCCAGACATAACCTTTGCTCGTCCTCGAGCAAATCTAGAGTCGAGTACAAGAAGAGCTAAACAACAATGGACACTAGCACAAATACTTCGAAGGATTAGCCATAATGCAAAACAACCATCACATGAACGTAAGCCTAAGTGATCATCTCGTTTTCATACGTATTTCTTGCACGATTTAGGAGACGTTTTCGATGTATATGTGATGCTTTACGTATGATTCCGTATCCGTTTTACTTGCTTTCGTGCCTTTCATGTTCTTAAAGGTTTTTACGCGTATTTGGACCATTTTGGAGCTAAAGGAACATGCACGGAGCTAAGGAGCAACTTTGGGGATCATCACGGGACAAACGGGACGAGATTGAGCATGGAAAAGCCTCACCCGGTCGGGCACAACCCTTGCACGATCGGGCAAAACAAGCTTACAGAGGAGAACAATTGAGCGAAGTTAGAGCAGATTCTTGCGAGGAGATAAGCGAGGAGCATTGGAGATCAAGCACCACCACTTCGGTTTTGTTTGGTTTTTATGTTCCTTAGACTCTCTACTATGTTTATGTTTCTTTACAGACGCATGAGCGAGTAGTTTGTTTGTTCTAGGAGAAGGGATTAGCCCATGGCTATCCCGAGACCGCTTTTGATCTATTTTGAATGCATCTTCCCGTTTTAGTTCATCTATTCTTTATCTGAGTGCTATATATCTGAGTGCTATAATTTACTTGTGTTTACAAAACAACCATCACATGAACGTAAGCCTAAGCGTACCTAGTTCAGACTTCTATCAACCAAAAATCACGAGCCATGCAATCCTACGAATAACCTAAGTCTATTTCATACCCCTAGACAACGTCCAAGCGATCATTAAACTCGTATTCTCGTTCTTATTCTCTTTTCTTTTCTTTTCTTTTTTATTTTTTTATAGATTCACGCTTGGTTTCTAGGACGTCGAAGTTGAAGAGGGTTGGCTTTCTACTTAGACCCAGGCTGCTTAAGGCACACTCATAAGGTCTTGTAACCTTAGCGGAGTGAAGAGTTGCGTCATTGAAGAACAATTTTCTTTTTTTTTTCAAGATTACGCTTCAACTCTAACCCTTAGGACATAGAATAGCGCCTCAACCCACCACTTAGACCCGAACCATCGATTTACTTTTACTCATGTCAACATAAACCTAAAATAGTTAAAAACTTTTCCAAGATGACAGCGGAGTATAAACGTGTGGAATCTAATGATCAATGAACGACAAAATATATCAAACAAAGCAAAGATCAATCGGTATACACGGAGATATGGATACTTAGTACTGAAGCCTAGGAGGTGAATGCAACTATAGATCATGGTTTCAAGTGCAACTACTCAACTAATCGGTATCCAAAGGACTTCTAAGCAAACCTAGACTATTGTTCACGATTCGACAAAGTCGCACAATAATGACTAAATCTCGAAAATTCATGCTAGGTATCAATCCGTTTATTCCTAAAAATAACGAAAAAAATCAACATCTAATCCTAATCACATGCATGATACTCGACGAGTACTACCCCAGACTTGAATGAAACACCGTCCCGGTGTTCAAGACCTAAGAGAATCTCGCATACCAAACAACGGAAAAATAAGGGTTGGAAGGTGTGCACCTTGTGTATCTTGCAATCCCGAGTTGGTGATGCGGCTGGACGTTGTTTGCGTCTCCTCCTCAAGGATGATATCTACGTTGAAAAACCTGTGAAAAAGAATCACACAATCCAAAATAAGGAATACTAAACCACTGAGTACATCAATGTGAAAAGAATAAGAATATGTCCAACAATGAAACAAAAAGAAAATGCAAAAATCGGGTTGCCTCCTGAGAAGCGCTTGTTTAAGGTCGTGAGCCCGACCAAAACACTCTACTCATGTGTTGGCTCCGAAAGATCGAGTTTAGCTTGAGTATAATCCGTGTTATCCGCATTATAGAGCTTTATGCGTTGGGCGTTCAATTTAAATGGACCATTGGTTCCTATTAGCTCGATTGCTCTGTGTGGTGAGATGCTTTTGATTGTGAACGGCCCGGACCAGCGTGACTTGAGTTTTCCTGGAAAAAGTTTCAAACACGATCACCTACCTCGATTGTCCGCTGGACTATGTGTCTGTCATGCCACTTCTTCGTGCGCTCCTTGTAGATCTTTGCGTTCTCGTACGAATGGAGGCGCATCTCCTCTAGGTGATGGAGCTGTAGCGTACGTTTCTCAGCAGGTGACTTGTAATCATAATTAAGTACTTTGATTGCCCAATACGCTCGGTATTCTAACTTGACCGGTAGATGGCATGCCTTACCGTACACTAGCTGAAACGGAGTCATTCCGATTGGCATTTTGAATGCTGTACGATAAGCCCATAATGCATCGTCGAGTTTCAGTGACCAATCCTTCCTAGACTTAGAGACCGTCTTCTCCAAAATCGACTTGATCTCTCGATTAGAAACTTCAACTTGGCCGCTGGTTTGAGGATGATATGGCGTTGCTATCCTATGTGGAACATCGTACTTCTTCAACAACCCGTCTATGATGCGGTTCACGAAATGCTTACCTCCATCGCTGATCACAACCCTCGAGACTCCAAAACGTGGGAATATGACACGTTTGAACATCTTGGTTACTGGTTTGGAGTCGTTTGTTGGACTTTCCAAAGCTTCTACCCACTTCGTTACGTAGTCCACCGCGACTAGTATATAGAGGTTTCCGCACGAGGATGGGAAGGGGCCCATGAAGTCTATGCCCCATACATCAAATGGCTCGACCTCTAGATTATATTTTTGTGGCATTTCATGGCGTCTAGAAATATTACTCGTCCTTTGGCAATTGTCGCATGATGTGACGTAGTTGTGGGCGAAGAGTGTAGGCCAATAGAAGCCCGCTTGCAGCACCTTTGCAGCTGTCTTGGATGCGGCAAAGTGTCCTCCGTAGCTTGAGGAATGGCAACGTGACAGTTTGTGTGGAGCTTCTTCTTTGGGGATGCAGCGCTTAAAGATTCCGTCTACGCCTCTTTTGAAAAGATACGGCTCATCCCAATAATACGCCTTGACGTCATGGAGAAACTTCTTTCTCGCATTGTAATTCAGCCCTTCCGGTAATACTCGACAAGCTAAATAATTCAGAAAGTCAGCATACCATGGAATGGAAGTGCAAGTCAAGGACATTACTGCATCATCTCGGAGATAGTCGTCGATAGGAGTGCACTCGGGGATTTCAAGACGTGAAAGATGATCAGCTACCCCATTCTCGGTTCCTTTCCTATCCCGTATTTCAAGATCAAACTCTTGCAGCAGTAGGATACATCTAATGAGCCTCGGCTTTGCGTCTTTCTTGGTGAGTAGGTAACGTAAGGCAGTATGATCCGTGTAAACTATTACCTTCGAGCCTACTAGGTATGAGCGGAACTTTTCAAGCGCAAAGACGATTGCAAGTAACTCCTTCTCGGTTGTGGAGTAGTTGCATTGGGCGTTGTCTAATGTTTGACTAGCATAACAAATGGCGTGCAACATCCGATCTTTTCGCTGACCCAACACTGCCCCAACCGCATAATCACTCGCATGACACATGAGCTCAAACGGAAGCTCCCAATTCGGCGGTTGTATGATGGGTGGAGAAACCAACGCCTTCTTCAACTTTTCAAATGCAGCTTGACATTCTGCTGTAAACTCAAATGGTACGTCTTTGCCTAATAGATCAGTGAGGGGTTTAAATACTTTCGAGAAATCTTTGATGAACCGTCAATAGAACCCCGCATGACCTAGAAAACTACGGATGGACTTAACGTTCCTAGGAGGTGGCAGCTTCTCAATATATTCTATTTTTGCCTTATCTACCTCTACTCCCCTTGCTGATATCTTATGCCCCAACACAATGCCTTCGCGAACCATAAAATGACATTTCTCCCAATTCAACACAAGATTCGCTTCTACGCACCTGTCTAACACTTTACACAAATTGGTTAGACAAACATCAATGGAAGATCCATGAACCGAGAAATCGTCCATGAACATTTCCATAATTTCACCATTTACATCGGAGAAGATAGAGTTCATGCACCGCTGAAAAGTAGCAGGTGCATTACACAAACCAAAGGGTATCCGACGATAGGCAAATGTACCGAAGGGGCATGTGAACGTCGTCTTTTCTTGATCGTTTGGATGGATTGGTATCTGAAAGAAACCTGAATAACCATCAAGAAAACAAAAATAGGAGTGAAGAGCTAAACTTTCAAGCATTTCATAATTGAAAGGTAAAGGGAAGTGATCTTTCCGCGTGTTGACGTTCATCTTGCGGTAGTCGATGCACATGCACCAGCCCGTGACCGTTCTTGTTGGAATCAGCTCGTTGTTCGCTATTGGGATGAAGGTGATGCCTCCTTTCTTCGGAACTACATGTATAGGAATCACCCATGCACTATCCGATATACGATATATAATTCCGGCGTCTAACAACTTAAGGACCTCTTTCTTAACTACTTCCATCATGTTCGGGTTTAATCTACGTTGATGTTCAATGGAAGTCTTAGCTTCATCTTCTAAGTGAATCCTATGCATGCAAAGGGCTGGAATAAGTCCCCTAATATCCTCTAATGGATAACCTATGGCATCCCTATACTTCCTAAGAGCTTCTTGCAATTGTGCTTTTTGGGATTCGTCTAGGTTATCATTCATTATCACTGGATAAGTAGATTCGAGTCCAAGAAATTCGTACCTCAACCCTTGTGGTAAGGGCTTCAACTCCACTTTTGGGGCTTTGTCAACACTCCAGTCATGTTTTGGACGCTTGGTTTGGATATTAGACATATCGGAAGTGGTCGAATTAGCGTTGTAAGCCGCTTGAGGTGCGTTGGAATCTGTCTGGCATGCGCGGAGGTTTGTTCACTGGTTTATGGCGTTTTCTTGTCTGGAATCCCTCCCCATTTGATATGTGCTTATGTGTTTATGAGTTGAGAAGTCTCCTTGATGAGGATTGTCCGAAATTCCATCTTTTTCTTGGGTTACGACCTGTTGTTCTCGGATCGCGCAGAAATCTGCTCGGAGTGCGTCTAGCTCGGTGTTCGGGATCTCTTTCATCTTTCTTTCGTCCAGAAGCTTTGTGTAATGTTTCACATCGTTAGGGTCATTATAAAGTCCCTCTACAGCTGCTAAAAGAGCCATCTCAAGAGAATCCATGTTCCCAAACTCTTCGAGAACTTCCTCGGCTAGTTTCTCTAAGACGTCTATGTAGAATACCGAGTCTACCATACAAGGCTGTTTAAGCGTGTCGTTTAAATTAAACTCCACTTCTTCATCTCCAAACTTCAACGTGAGTCTACCTTCTGCACAATATATGATTGTCTTAGCCGTATTAAGAAACGGTGTACCAAGGATGATTGGGATCTTCTTGTCCTCCTCCATATCCAAGACTACGAAGTCAACCGGGACGAAGAACTTCCCCACTTGCAAAGGCACGTCTTCCAGCATGCCCTCGGGTATTCTAACGCTTCGATCAGCCATGGTGAGCGCCATTCGTGTAGGTCGAAGATCCATCCTACCCTTAAGATCCAATTTTTCGTATAATGATAATGGTAGCACGCTTACGCTTGCTCTGACAACGATTAGTGCATGGTTAATTTCATAATCTCCTATTTTACAAGGTGTCACGAATATACCTGGATCGGGCATCTTCTTGGGTAGGTCTGGCTGCAGCATCGAGTTAGTCACCATGATGGTTTCCGTCTCCACATCTCGCTTGTTTGTATCTTTGAGGAACTTGGCGGATGAAGGCATCTTCTTCAACGCTTCGTGGAATGGAATAGTGATGTGCATCTTCTTCAACATCTCAGCAAACTTTGCAAATTGAGCATCCTGTTCTTTTTGCATTGGCGTTGAGGGAATGGCGAAGGAGGAGGCCTCGGTTCGGGTTTGACGTATTTAGGCTCCTCTTCCTCCTCTTTGTGCTCTTCGACATTGCTGCCCTCTCTCGTACTGTCCTAGATGATTCTCCCTTTTCAAATGTTGAGTGAGTGGGCTGATCCAATGTCTTGCCACTCCTTAAGTGAATGGCGTTGATTTGCTCGCGAGGATTTGCTTCCGGTCACGCTGGTAAAACTCCTTGCGGTCGTGCTGCCCCTTGTGCAAGTTGTGCAACTTGCGTCTCCAATTGTCTAAGATGAGTTTGAAAGCTCTCTAGCCGCTTCTTGGTGTTATCTTGATTCCTTACCAAATTACTCTGACTTTGTTGTATTTCCAACATCAAGCTACCTTGATTTTCTTGGAATTGGAGGAGACAAGTGAACATGGCGTTGATATCGGGGGCTGCTTTGGATTGGTTTGGCTGTGATTGAGACGCATGTGGCTGATGGTTCTGATTTTGGGGGTGTGTCCTTGGCAGAAAGTTTTGATTTCGTTGCATCATCTGCGGTTGGAAATTCCTCGATAAACGTTTTGCATTGAATGCACCATCGAAATTCAATTACGAAAGGTTAGGGTGATTTCTCCACTCAGGGTTATAAGTGTTACCTAGAGCCTGATTGTTGCCCACATAATTCACCTCCTCGTACCCTTGAATTCCTTGCTCTTCCAACTGCTCAAAACACTTCGATCGATGCGCTTCGGACATCATATTGTAGATTCCACTGATTTGATCTTTAGCTTCAGCTATCTCGGCATATAAGGCATGCGTGTATTTCAAGTTAGCTACCCTTGCTGGAGTATTACGATTGTATTCTCCTGTGGTGTTGCTGCCTTCATCAGCCACACGATCGATTAGGTCTCGATCTGTGGAAACGTGAGATTACTCAAAGAACCTCCAGCGGCGGTTATGATCAGAATCCTCGTGTTATCCATGAGTCCTTGCAGAAAATTATGTTTGAGATAACCCTGATCCATGTCGTGATGTGGGCAAAGGCGTTGGTAGCCTTTGAATCGTTTCCCATGCTTCATATAGACTCTCAGCTGCCCCTTGAACGAACATGTTGATTTGATTCTTGGCAAGCTGAGCTTTACTCTGAGGGAAGAATCGCATCATGAACTTTTCCTCTAACTGTCCCCATGATCCTATAGAGTTTTCCGGTTGAGAATATAATGAGTCTTCTGCTTTATCCTTCACTGAGAATGGGAAGGCAGCGAGCATGACGTCCTCACCCGATATTCTGTCTCCGGTTTTGATAGTTCTGCTGAGCATCTTAAAGTCAGTAAGATGCTGGTTCAGATCCTCGGCGGGTCTCCTTCTGAACGCTGCGTTACCGAGCATCTGGATGAATGCCGATTGTAATTCCACGCGAGCGTCTCTCCTAGTGATGCAGGACAAGAGTTGTGTATGCTTAGGGACCGTGTATGATCCATAAGTTATAACTGGTTGCATTTGTGGCACGTTCAGTTGCATTTCTGGCACGTTCAAGTCTCGACGTTCTACCATTAACTCTTCTTTGTCTGCAATCATTGATTCGATTACTACCTCAGTGTGGAGGTCTAGGTGCACTTGTGTGTTATCGATCGGTTGGCTTGCACGAGCTCTCGTTTGTCTCCTTAATTTTCTGAGCGTTTTCTCGATATCTGGGTCATAAACTATATCAACACTTCCGGTATTTCTCATGCACAAGTGAGCTGCACGAGATAAAGAAACAAAACAAAGAAGTCATGTGAGTTCCAAGAAGTAAACGAATTTGACTTAAAACAAAGAAAGCAAAAATACGAAAAAGAAACAAATAAGACTCCGGAAAGGACTATGTCTTAATCTAAAAGTATCCTAACTCTAAAGCCGTAACCAATTCCCTGGCAACGGCGCCTAACGCTTCCGCAATAATACGGATCTTATAGTACCAGGGTCAAACACAAGGAATTGATTCAACTCTAAAGCTATAAACTAATGAATAAGACGTGTAAAATCAATAAGTTATGAGAATGCGGGCAAAGATAAACTAACTAACTAACTAACTATCGGATTAAACTCAATAAACTAGACAACACAGGTTTCGAGAGATGCACGCTGATGCAATGAAGTGCTAACAAGATCATGGTCTTAGATATTATCACGAGTTCCGGGAATTCAACCTCTAATATAGGAACTGACTGGCATAGACTTGTCCATTACCTAGCGTGCGTACTACCAATCTCCCAATTGTGTAATCTCACTCACTAGACGCATTAAGACTGCTATCCTAATCTCTAGATTCAATCGATCGACCTGGCGTAGATTCTAAACCGATTTAATCCTAAATCATTGTTAAGTTCCAAAGTCTAATCCCCTGGGGTAGATTCATTAAACTTCTATGATCATTTATTCGAGTGGCGTACAAGAACGAAATCATTTAAAACAACCAATCAATATGAAAACGGTCAAATACCAAAATCATTCATTTGAGTGGCGTTCAAGAACAAAAGCATTAAGAATCACCAAGCATTAAGAACAAGACTTCGTTACATATCGGCCAAGCTCTCTAACCTATGGCTATGGATCTACTCAGACATGAACTCAACAAAAGAAATGCAAAAGATAACTATGTTCGACATGGATAAAGAATGAGATCCCTCCCTTTTCTATTACCGACGTCTTCAATAGCTCCTCCACGTTCCGGCTACTTCGCTCCGTCCTTCTCTCTCTTTCGGTGTGTCTCTCAGTGTCTCCTGTTGTCTCTGGTTCGTCCTCTAGCCCTAGATGGCTCATTTTTCCCTTATTGCCCGTTCAAACACTCAAATAAATTAGTTCCGAGATTGGTGGCTCGCGCGGGTACAACTCTTGCCCGGTCGTGCAGAAGGCAGCCCGAGCGTGCACTCTTCTCAGCCCGAGCAGGCTTGCTTGCCCGACCGTGTGGGATTTCAGCCTGAATCGTGTTCGGTTTCGGCGATTAGTCCTAATTGCATCCTGAGCGGGTCCAGTTTTGCAGCCCAAGCGGGCATGGTCACCCGACCATGTTCAAGGCATGCCCGAGTCGTGTTGTGTTTCGGGGATAATTTGCACAACTTTTGCTCGAGCGGGCTCTTCCATGACCGAGCGTGTAGGTCTTCACTTGCTGTTTCTGCTCCTCTCGCTCGATGCTTGAGTGTTCGATTTGGATCCGTGGCCTTGCACATGTTGTATCTTGTCATTAAATCATGTTTTTGGGGGTGGAATTAGCGTAATCACTCGTGTTTCCCTTCATGTCTATCGTTTCCTATACAAAACACGAAATGGTAGATGAAATCCTCGAATAAACTCAATAAGTCGGTAAAGTCCAAGAAATCTAATCAAAACTAAACCTAATAATCATGTAAATACTACAATGAATTACATGTTATCAATTCGTAATGATCAGCAAGACCCGAGGTACAAGTTGTATCAGATCAGGGAAGACGGTCTAATGATGATTACTGGTCGAGTTTGTGTACCGAAGGATCTAGAGATCAGAGAAGAGATTCTAAGCCAAGCTCACCAATCAAAGTTTTCGATTCATCCGGGATTGACGAAGATGTATCGGGATGTTCGCCAGCTTTATCAATGGCCAGGGATGAAAAAGGACATTGCTCAATGGGTAGCAAAATGTCCAACGTGTCAATTAATCAAAGCGGAGCAACAAGTACCGAGTGGAAAATTGCAAAATCTACCAATTTGTGAATGGAAATGGGATCATATTACCATGGATTTTGTGATGATTCTTCCAAGGACGAAAAGTGGCAAGGATGCTATTTGGGTGGTCGTGGATCGACTACTAAATTGACTCATTGCATTCCGATAAAGAAGACTTTTGATGTGAATCAGCTAGCAAAGATATATATTGCACAAATTGTGAAGTTGCATGGGGTTCCATCAAGCATTGTTTCAGATTGAGATGGGAGATTCACCTCACGTCTTTGATAGGCGTTTCAAAAATAGTTGGGAACCAAATTGCGTATGAGCACCGCATATCATCCACAGACAGACGGACAATCAGAGAGAACTATAAGAACGCTTGAAGATCTACTATGAGCATGTGCGTTGGAGTGGCCTGGTAGTTAAGAGAATCATTTACAACTTGTCGAGTTCGCATACAATAATAGCTATCATGCTAGCATTGGGATGCCACAGTATGAAACATTATACGGGAGACCATGTCGCACACCCTTGTGTTGGACTGAAGTGGGGGAGAGATCTATCTTCGGAGCAGAGATTGTCGAAAAGACCATGAAAAAGTTAAGAATTGTTAAGATTAAAATGAAGACGGCTCAAGATCGTCAGAAGAGTTATGCTGATCTAAAAAGGAAAGATGTTGAGTTTAACATTGGAGATATGGTGTAATTGCGGATTCAAGTGAGGCGAGGGAGATCAGTTGAGAACCGAATGAACAAGCTATCACCACGGTTCACGGGGTCGTTTAAAGTGATTCAGCGAATTGGAGTAGTGGCCTATCGATTGGAGATTCCCTCATCTTTAGAGGAATACATGATGTGTTTAATGTATCATTGTTGCGAAAGTGTTTATCAGTGCCAGAGAAGATACTTGTTGAGCCACCAAAAACCTTGAGGAAAGATTTAACATATAAAGAACGTCCAATACGCATTGTGGACCACCAACTGAAATAGTTGAGGCGTAAGCAATTTCCGATGATAAAGGTTGTGTGGGAACCTCATGGCGTGGAAGGAGCAACATGGGAAATGGAGGAGGATATGAGATATGAGTATCCCGAGTTGTTTGAAGATGAGTTGTATGATTCTTCTATTCACTGAATACAAATACTGTCATAAGAATAAAAGATATAGAATTCGAGGACGACATCCTTTGTAGTGGGGGAGAATTGTGAGACCCGTTCAAATAGGAAGGTTGGTGACCGATCTATGATATATATATGTGTATATATATATTAGCATTAGGTTTTAAAATAAAAAAAACAAGTTACACGAGTGTTTAAAAAGAAAGAGAGAGACAGAGAGAGAGATCAGCCGCCAAGAGAAAGAGAAAAGAGAAGAAAAAAAAAAGAAAATGGAAAAAGAAATTGAAGAAGGATCTTCAATTTTCATCGCGTTTTTCGTGGGTGGATTCTAATCGAGATTTTGGTAAATCTCTAAATAATTCGTTGGGATTATTCCCTCAATTCGAAGATTTATATTATGGATTTATTAATTGAACGGATCTATATAATAGAGAAAATTTGATTGGTGTTGTTGTTAGCGATAATATCAAGATCACCAAGTCGTCGGGGAAGCTAAGGTGATAATTTTCTCCATCGTAATTTTGGATTTATGATTGATTTATGGAAGAGATTATATTTTTAAAACGAGACATGATCACAATAGGATTTATAGGATCATAATGGGAAAACTGAGACGATACAAGTGGATTGGATTTAACTCTAGTTTTATCATATGAGAATTGATGACAAGTATATGAGTTGTATAAGTGACTAGAGATGATCTAAATAATTGTTGTGCGACCAAGTGTTGGGGTCGGAGAACGTCGAAATTTTAGTTCGGTGTTAAAGCCAAGTGAATATCTTGTTAGTGTGCTCGATCGAGTTATTTCACACTCGAACCTTTGGAAGAAGGCGTGTTCGAACGCGTCGATGAGAGTTGTCAGGTGAGGAGTATCGGGTCGATGACGTTAGTATTGCAACACTTGGATCTGGTCCGGCGTCATACCGTGTTGGGGTTGTGGTAACCTTACGAGCGACGGAGCATCGAGTTAGTCAGGTCAGTGGATCTGTCGGCGTCGTACCGTATTGGGGTTGTGGTAACCTCTCGAGCGACGGAGCGTCGAGTTAGTAAGATCAGTGGATCTTCCAGCGTCGTACCGTGTTGGGGTTGTGAAAACCTTTCGAGCGACGGAGCGCTGTATTGTATTGATGGCTAGGGTACGTTGAGACCTTGCGAGATCTTCAGTGTGCTGGGGTCCTTTGGACTTTGCGAGCATATGCCCGAGCAAGAGTCGTGTGGACTCTGTGTGTTATGATCGAGTGTGGTACTAGTCTTAGATTTGGGATACTCAGTCGGGTTGGGTAGGGTTGTCTGTATATCTTTAGTTTAGACTTTAGATATATCGTTATTTTATGATATTCAGTTCGAGCGGGAGAATGCTTGGCATAGAGTACGTACACGTATTTCTCGGATTTTCCTCTTGTATGTCCAAATGGTGTAAAAATATCAAGAATTACACCATTATATTAATATAGATAGTTTGTGTGATCTTCTTTTGGTTTTCTATGTTTCGTTTGTTAAATGTAGTGACAAATGTTCCATGAAATCGAAACAAAAAAATCAGAAAGACTCTTTCCAAAGAGTATAATAACTTATAGATATTATTTTTCAATAACTCTAAGTCATCTCTTTTTAAATTTCTTGACCATATATATCGAAATAAAATGTTAGTTCTGCATAATACGCCGTGCACGTTCTGTGGTAATAGCTCCGCAAACGCAATTGGAATGAATCATTGCATGAAATTGTGATAATCGTGACTTTACAAACCCAATGAGCCTTGAACCTAAAATATCCACACAACGAGCAATGTTTGATGTCTATCCCTATGAAAATTTAGCGTCTTCTTTTAACCACCTCAATAATGTTGTTTTCATAGGGGCAACCAATCTTAATATTGGGATGTGTGTCTTTCCATCGCGTAACTCTAACTCAAACCTTCCACATATCGTCTTCAAATCTTTCATTGATTATATGTTATGCTTTGTTTTCCTCGTCACATTCAAAACAATGTTGATAATGTTATCGAAAAAGTTTTTTTTTCAATATACATAACATCTAAAATTATGATGCAATATGAGTGATTTAAAATTTGGTAGTTTCCAAAAAAAAGATTATGTTTGTACCAGTTATGCCATTCACCTTGGTCTTGTGGTTTTCGATGCCCAAGATATCCTCCATATTCCACCTAATCTTGTAAACATGTCATCGTGTTTATTCGTCCGTATAGTATTTGCATACCTTTTTGCATGCATGATACCTATTCTTTCTGCACTATTTTCTCTAGACAACGTTTCTTATCTTTTCTGAATTTATGTCCACAGGGAAGAAATCTTCAATGACAATTAAACCAACATGGTTTTTCTCGTGTACTAGAGAAAACGAATCTGTATCCTCTATACAATATAGACATACAAGTCTCTCGTGCGTGCTCCATCCAAATAACATTATGTGGGCAGGAAAGTCGCTAATTATCCACAACAACATCGCTTTTAATGTGAAATTTTTGCTTCGTACTTACGTCATATTCAACGATTTAATTTTCCACAAATCTCTTAATTAATGAATTAAAGGCTACAAGAATACATCGAAATGTTTCTTTGGATGTTTTGGTCCTAGAATAAGCAAATTCAGAAACATACCTTTTCTTTCAGACACATCTCGGGAGGTAAACAATACGGAGACAAAATAACTTGAGATAGATAATATTGAGTTCCGATTTATCCATATGGACTAAAACCATCGATGCACAACCAAAGATAAACATTTCTCATTTCAAACACAAACTTGGGAAATATTTCGTTGAAATCCTTCCAAGCTTTACCTTTTGATAGATGTTGGATTATCCCTTCGTCCGTCGAGTATTCTGCATGTCATCTCATTGTTGCGTTGGTGTTTTTATTCATATAACCTTCTCAAGTTGTTTACTACAGGCATATACAACATCTTTTTGTACACTACATATTTCTGTAAAGATGGTTATTTTTGGGCAAAATCCGCTGGCACCAAAATTTACATTTTAAAAGGTATTTATCTCCTCCTCAAATCTTTTAAATCATTATTTGTTTCATTACATATCTCAGAACCATGACTACCAGTAAATATTCATGCATGGTTTAGCAAAATGAATCGACGTAATTTTCAACTACACTGTAGTATGTTTTTATACTCACCAATTTTGATGGTAAAAATAAACGAGATTGCCCTTAATGATAATCCTCATACATAGGTTTTTCCATTGCGTCCGATAGGTTGAAAATATTTATGAACGAACGAATTCGTTGATTCGTCCATTGATATTTACTTGTTTTCTTGTAGTGACTAGTTCAAAACCCGCATAATGAACGATCTATTATTAATGAGTGAAAATATGATATGTTTATTTGTGCTTTATTGATTTGATGATTGTACTGTTTAGGGATCTATGAGTTTCGAATCTTGCATTGAAGGTTTTTAACGCACTCCGTCTTTTTTTTTCAGAAGGAAGTGTGATCTCATCCGAGAAAATACTCCCAATTAATAGACATCACATTTTAGTTCAATTTAGTTGAAAGATTGAATTTTGCGGTTATAAAACTGTTTGTTCTATAGACATCTTTTGTCATATAACATATTAATTTTTCTTTTTTCTTATATTAATTATCTTTATAGAACAAATTTTGGATTTGAGAAGAAAAAATAATTCATATAATTCATGCAACATTTAAACTAATTGATAATGCAATACTATGAAAAATTCCTCTTATCATCATAACGAATTACAAAATATTATCTACCCTTTTTTTTAAAACAATTTATCAACCAATATTAATAAAAATAATATTTTTTTATCAATGATGGTTAGATTTATCATGGAAATATTTTATCATTCTATGATAAATTTCAAAATATAATTTTATTTTCTTAAAATTATAAATAAATAAACCACCTAACCCGATTTGAATAATCTAATAACGGATGTTTGATGATGGGTCAGTCCTCAATGGCATAAAGGGATTAAAAATATCAGTAGGTATTTCGACGTTTGAAGATAATGTACGAGTTCATGAATATTTGGATATATTACATTGTTGGAGTATTTTTAGACCATTTAGCCTAATATTAATTTATTCATATCATCTTATAATTCTTAGTATTTTTAAATTATATTATATTTATTGGTATTTTAATTTTACTTGTATATCTTGTTTTTTCATATATATACTAGCATTGATCCTGCGCTTCGCGGGGTTAAGATTAATCTTTTAAATTTTTCTTCAATAATTTAAAATAATATGCAAAGGAATTTTGCTACAACGAAAAATGGATAACAAAATATTTTTTTCAATATAATTTTACAATATTTTTATACATTGTTGAATATTTCTTTATATACAACATTTGTCGTTTCTATTGTATATTTACCAAAATCATTTAAAATATATAATTTGGTCTCTCTTTAATTTTTATCTTGAAACGGAAATATATAATTGTCCGTGACTAAATAATAGTTTTGATAGATATATACTCACTCTATAACCATTTTGTCTTTGACCTTTTTTAAATCTGCAAAACATAACATACCTGATAATTATTTTCGTTTGAAATGAAATGACTAAGTTATACTGGTTGAGATTAAAGGAAATCGAAGTATAAATACTTTGTCGCCTATATCAGTTCATGTTATTATCTTACCTTTTATTATATTATCACTCTAGTTGTGTTATTTGAAATTGTGTACCGTTAGTAATTCAAATATCTAATCTATATTTCATAAGAGCATGATAAATGCTCTTTCTTTTAGTTTTAAACAATGATCAAGAATCATTGGATATTTTAAACTGTTAAAAAATATGTACTATATAATTCACATACTTCGTTATTATTATTAGAATAAGTCTTACCAATTGCAGATAAAAATATCGCTTCCGTGTTATTTTATAAGAACATTTTCTAATTCTATATTTGGAATCATTATATTATGTTTTTAATAATTTCAAATTTAAATCACGTATTTAAAAATTTAATTTCAATTTTTAACAAATTTTTCTATTTTTAATATTTATAATGTAATATTTTCTAAAATATTTCACAACTTTTTAAAATGTTAATTTTTTTACATTATAATCATAAAAAATATTATAAATTATTATCAGTTTATTTTTAAATTCATTAAAATATTAATAAAACTATTAAATAACAATTCCAATTGATTTTATTACAAAAAAGTAATTATTATTGTTATATTACTATCCTACCCTCACAATTTCCCTAACCTAATTTTACCCTTCCCTCCCGCCGCTCTCTTTATTCCTCACATCTTGTTCTACTCTCTCCTCGCTTCTCTCTCCTTTTTTCGCATTTTCTTCTTCCATCTTCTTCTTCTCCAATATTTTTCTTCTATCTTCTTCTTCACCCACAAGCACAACCCCTACCACCGCCTGTAGCCGCCGCACATCCATATGAGGAACCCTGGATCAAAAGCAAGGAAACGAAGAAAATAAAAACCGATTGGCAGAGGAAAAATGGAAACCCAACAAAAATGAAAGCAGACAAACAAAAGGGAAAATCCTAGAAATCCATCGGACGACTGTAACATATCGAAGAGTGTCGGTGGCGAAATCCGGTCGTCGAATGCATTAAAAAATTTTCCATCCAATGGTTGCGAGTCCACCCAAAAAGAGAAAGTGCCAGGTGTCCTTCATCGATCGGTAAGCATCCATGGATCGGGCAAAATGGAGAATATAATCCGGTAAATCGCAGCCTTACACATGGTGGAGCTCTCATTTGGACGGATATGATCTGGCCACACCATCCTCGCAGCACTGTTCACAGATGCACGCCTTTTAGTATATATAAGATATATAGAGTTAATATAGTAAATCTATAACTTTTTAAAATTTTCATTCTCCCATTATTTTTGAAATATATAGTGCATTTTATGATATATAGTGTAGTTATTTACCCACACATATATCGAAGTATACATTATATCGTACTATTTGTAGATTACTTTTAATAAAATTAATTAAAAATGTAATGCAATTTGTATGTTATATGTTTTAATAAAATAATTAATATTTTATATACAACAACATTTTTAGACGTGATAATTATTTAAATAGTTGTAGAAAACACTAATCCAACAAAAAATATTATATATTATTGAATTGTTAAAGAAGAATTTATTTAATATATACGCGAAATTTCATATATTTTTTCAATTTTATACGAATATTTATAAATCATAATGTCGTATTATCCATGCTATTTTGTTAGGAGCAAATATTTTGGAATAAAAATATATCAACTTTAAAAAAACTAATTTTTATTCCAATAAAACTAAATATTTAATGATGTAATAAAAATATTTGTATCATTTTATAGATCTAAATAAAACTAATGATGTTAATACTATGAATCAATTATAAGTAAAATTGCAATATATTGATAAAGTAGTAGATCTTTTTTAATAAATTTCCTAAACATTTATTTTAATGATATGAAAATTGGTGATATTAATAGACTGATAAATTTTTCTATGTTTTTGTATAATATATTTCTTCTTTATGTTTTGAAATACAATGTTTAAACTGTATATTATATACCATAAGGCTTTTAGATATCATAATAATTAAATAGTTGAAAATAACATTAATAAAAAAGTTATATTATTTACACTTTGTTAATACTATTTAATACATATATATGTGAGATAAATATAATTGATGAATATTTAGTGAATGTCTACACAAACTTAATATATATATATATATATTGTTTTCAAATTTATACAAATATTTGTAATTTATAATGTCATATTACCCATATTATCTTATTTACAAAAAAATGTTGTGGAATAACAATGGGAAAAAATATATCAAGCTTTGAAAAAAAACAAATCAAGTAAATTTTATTTGGTAAAAGACATATTTTAAAGATATAATAAGAATAGTAATTTAATTACATAGATTTAAATAAAACTAATGTCACTAAAACAATATAAAATTATATTTAAAATAAAAGTTAATATTTTTAAAGATTCTTTTTCTGACCTACTTTATAACCAATGTATTGTTTTATCATTTTTCTTTCTTTGTAGATATATATTTTTAAAATATAAATATTAAAATTGATAAATTTTATTTTTTATAAAAAAATTAAAAATTTAACGGAGTCATTTAATATATGTTACGACAATTAATGTTATTTTCATTTAGTAGAGACATCGCCATATAGATGTATTATATATAATATTATATATAAAAATAAGTGAATGCAAATATATAACTTGGATTTCATGTATTGATATAACGTCATATTATTCAAATTTATACAAATATTTATAATTTATAATATCAAATTCCTCATATTATTTTGTTTACAACAAACGTTGTGGAATAAAAAAATGCAAACAAATATGTCAAATTAAAAAAAAAACAAATCAAGTAATTTTATTCAGAAAAATACAAATATTTTAATAATGTAATAAAAATAGTAGTGTCATTATCTAGATGTAAATAAAACTAATGTCTTTAAAACCATATAATTATATGTAAAATAAAAATCGATGTGTTTTAAATACATAAAATTAGTTGATTATTTCTTTAACCTACTTTATAATCAAAATTAAGTTTTTACCATTTTCCTTTATATATATATTGAAATTATAAATATTAAAATTAATAAATTTTAATTTTTTATAAAATATCGGCCCGTGGCCCGACCCGAACTCATAAAAAACCATTTTGGCTGGGCCAAAAGCCTAAATTTATAATCACGTTCAAATTCGTGTAAGGCCGAGCCTGTTTTCCACGTGCTTATGCGGATTAATAGTCTCATTTTGAGCCCAAGAATTTGATTGAAATAAATGAATAAAATGGGAGTGAAGTGTTGAGCTCTACTAGTATGGATGATCTTGATGATTCTTTGCTTTAAGATTATTTGAAACATAACAATCAAGGAGTTAGGGTTGTGAAATTGGAAATGCAGACACACTTGTTATAATATTTTGGTTATTATGATATTCACAATTGCTTTAGATTCGACTTTTAGTACAAGAGGTCATGTGATTAGTCTGTATTGTAATCGTCTGACTCATAATCCAAATGGGTCGGATAATGTCATGAGGACATTGCAGGATATCGAAAAAACAAAACTCAGTAAGTATATAACTTTTATGCGAGTTTTATTTTAATATATTTGATATTTGATTTGAAAATTTAACAATTTGTTTCATTGTTTTAGATGAATTAGTGACGCAAGTAAAGTCATCGATAAACCAAACTTTAGATGACTGGTGTGGAGATGGATGTGAAGATTTGATGTTTCGTTTCATTTAGATTATGTATTTTTGTGTGATTTGAACTTAGTTATAAATTATATTTGATAATTATCGGTTTTTTCATTGAAATATTTCTTTTTTATGTTTTTTACTATAAAAAGATTTATGTTCGGATATAGATACATATATTCATAGTTACAAATATTTTTATTTACAAATATCCTTATTTAGGAATACGAATATGAATAGTAAATTTGGATATTCGTCGAATACAAATACAAATATGAATAATCATATAATTTGCATATGTTTGTCATTATCATCATCACCGTGGAACACGCCCAATGAATGCCCATTGAAAAGGGCCAACAAATGCACGTTGGAAAGGACTAATGAATGATCGTTAAACTTTCTCAACGGATGACTGTTGATACAGTGTAATCTATTTCAATCGGAATCCGTTAAGATTTTCAACGGATGCCAATTGAAAAATTAAAAAACTGTGAAATTTTTCTTAGGTCTCGAATAGAGTTTCTAGGAATCAACGGTTGCCCGTTACAGTTTCCAATGGATGCTCATTGAAAATGGAATACATGAGTTAAAAAAATTAAGTTACAAAATTTTGATATTACAATTACATAATTCACATCTTTTCTTCTGTTGATTCTTCAATTAGTGAGTCTTCCTTTGATGGTGCATTGAGTTTGTCGCCATGTTCATCTTATGCATCTTCCAGTTCAAAATTGTCGATGTATTCACCATCTTTTTAGTCCTTGCAAGAATCTCTTCACCATTGTCAGTATCAATTAATCGTATTGGCTCAGGATAATCGATATGCAACAGATCTTCTTTTTCTTTTGTGTTTATAGCGCCATGCAGTTTAATCTTAACGGTGGTCCACCACTCATCTCTTTGACGTTTCAATATTATTGGATTGTGCATGTAACATAATTGATATGTTTTATTTGTTGTGATGAATGTATCATATTTGCGTAATATTGTGTCGGGTTGATGTCAATTCCTCCCCATCGATTTTTCAAGTACCACGTCCTATGGTTGAGTCGAACCATTGACATTTAAAAAATATTATCTTCAATCTGAATAGACCAAGATATTCGACCTATAAGATTTGGTGCAAAATATCATAGAAATCATCATCCTCTATTTCACAATTAATACAAAGTCGTTGTTGAACATGCTTCTATGTCTTTCGTGCTTCTAAGTGTGGAATGTGTATTCAGAGTAAAAATAATTCGTAAACACAATACAATTTTTTGCAGAATCGTTAGCCAAATCCTTAACCTATATAATATAAAAACTGACTATTTATAAAAGTATACGAAACTACATGTAGTTACATAATCTCTCAACACGAGGATAACCCTTATATATAAGTTTTTTCCGTCGCATCCGATAGATTGAAAAATCTTCATGCCTCATTTTTCGACATCTCTTCATGCATTTGCTCAACAACTCAAGGGAAAGTATCTAACACTATTTCCACATATAGATTGGTCGTCATTATTTCTTAATGAACCTCTTCATTTCTTTTCATTGTTTGTGCTTCTTGTACATTATCTCTAACGCCTCAATCTTCGTCGTAAAAGAACCAAATTTCATAATTCTCTAGAAACCTACCTTGTAAATTTATTTGCAAAAAAATTCTTGACTTTGATTGTTCATGTTTTTGAATGTTTGAAGGGACATAATGTGTTCTTGACATAAAGATTGCATCGATGTAAAACTCATGAACTGCTCTAATTCGTGTAAGAACTCTCGCATAACTTCTTCGGATATAGAATATTTTCTTTCATACATCTACTTTCTCAATCTATATATATCTCTATTTGAAGAAGAATATATTGTTTGAAAGTAATTTTTTTTGTTTAGTGGTTTGATGCTACATAATTCGAGTTTGGTGTATAAATATTGAAAATTCCAACGGATACCCGTTGAAATCCAATGGTAGATTTTTCTCAATGGTCATATCGAAATTATAAATTACCAATGGACATTCGTTAGAATTTATACGGACATCCGTCAGAACGAAAAATGGTCATCCGTTGAAATTATTCAGCGGTTTCCAACAGGCTTTCAAAAGATTTATTAATCAATATCAATAGATAGTGTCTGTTGAAAATCTGCTGGAAAATCCAACAACGTTGATTCCCGTTGATAATTCAGTGTTATCCGTGAAATTTGTTGGAATATTTATCAACGAATGGATTCGTTGATCCATCCGTTGATATTCATTTTTTTGTAATGATTAGTTCGAAACCCGCACAATGAACGATCTATTATTAATGAGTGAAAAGATGAGATTTTTGTTTGTTCTTTGCTCATTTGATGATTGTATTGTTTAGGGATCTATGAGTTTTGAATTTTGCATTGAAGGTTTTAGTGCACTCCGTCATCTTTTTTCCTGAAAAGGAAGTGTGATCTCATTCGAGAAAATACTCCCAATCAATTTTTTCGCAGCTCAAACATTAGGAAAAATACTATTTAATTTTTTTATTGGATGTGAATTAATAAACATCACATTTTAGTTCAATTTAGTTGAAAGATTGAATTTTGCGGTTACCAAACTGTTTGTTCTATAGACATGTTTTGTCATATAACATATTAATTTTCTTTTTATTTTGATATTAATTATCTTTATAGAACAAAATTTTGAATTTGAGAAGGAAAAAATAATTCATATCATTCTTGTACCATTTAAACTAATTGATAATGCAATACTACGAAAAATGCCTTTTATCATCATTTTGAATACAAAATATTATCTACCATTTTTTAAAACAATTTATTAACCATTATTAATAAAAATAATATTTGTTTATCAATGGTGGTTAGATTTATTGGGAAATATTTTGTCATATATCATTCTATGATACATTTCAAAATACAATTTTATTTTCTTAAAATTATAAATAAACAAAAATCTAACCCGATTCGAATAATCTAATCCTCAATGTTTGATGATATATCATCCTCAATGTTTGCGAAAAATGGTTTTCGGGCGCTATGTCACACAAATTTAAAGGATATTTGATGGTACATCAATCCTCCATAGCATACCGGCATTGAACATATTAGTAGATATTTCAACGTTAGAAGATAATGTATTAGTTCATTTATTTATATCATCTTATAATTCTTAGTATTTTTTTAAATTATATTATATTTATTGGTATTTTAATTTAACTTATATGTCTTGTTTTTTTCATATATATATATATGTATATATATATATATATAAAGTTAATATTATTAAATCTATAATTTTTTAAGATTTTCCTTCTCCCATTATTTTTGAAATATATAGTGCATTTTATGATATATTGCTAGTTATTTAGCAACACATATATCGAAATATACATTATATCATACTATTTGTATTTATTTTTAATAAAATTAATTAAAAAATATAATGCAATTTATATGTTATATGTTTTATTAAAATAATTAATACTTTATATGCATCAACATCCTTACAATCAACATCTTTAGAAGTGATAATTATTTAAATAGTTGTATAAAAGACTAATCCAACAAAAAATATTATACATTATTGAATTGTTAAATAAAAATCTATTTAATATATACGCGAAGCTTCATATATATTTGTTCAATTTTATATGAATATTTATAAATCATAATATCGTATTATCCATCGCTATTTTGTTAAGAGCAAATAGTTTTGAATAAAAATATATCAAATTTGAAAAAAATTAATTTTGATTCCAATAAAACTAAATATTTAATAATGTAATAAGAAAATATTAGTATCATTTTATAGATGTAAATAAAACTACTGATTTTAATACTATAAAACAATTATAAGTATAATGGTAATAATTGCTAAAGTTGTAGGTCTTTTAATAAAATTTGTAAATATTTATTTTAATGACATGAAAATTAGTGATATTATTAGATTGATAAATTTTTCTATGTTTTTTTATAACATATTTCTTCTTTATGTTTGGAAATACAATGTAAAAAAGTTATATTATTTACACTTTGTTAATACTATTTAATACATATATATGTGAGATGAATATAATTGATGCATATTTATTGAATGTCTACACAAACTTAATATATATAGATATAGATATATATATTGTTTGCAAATTTATACAAATATTTGTCATTTATAATGTCATATTACTCATATTATTTTATTTACAACAAATATTGTGGAATAAAAATGGCGAAAAATATATCAAGAAAAAAAATCAAGTACTGTTTATTCGGTAAAACACATATTTTAATATTATAATAAAATAGTAATGTCATTATATAGATTTAAATAAAAATATGTCATTAAGAACCATGTAAAATTATATGTAAAATAAAATTTGATATTTTTCAAAGACATAAAAATTAGTTGATTATTTTTCTAACCTAGTTTATAACCAATGTATGGTTTTATAATTTTCCTTTCTTTCCATATATATATATATATCTATATATATTTATAATTATAAATATTAAAATAGCATAAATTTTCATTTTAAAAAAACTAAAAAAAACTATCTGAGTCATTTAATATATGTTATGAAAATTTATGCTATTTTAATTTCATAGAAACATCGCCATATAGTTTAGTTATATATAATAATATATATAAAAATATGTGAATGCAACACTACTAATAATTTCAGAGTGACAAATCAAATCCATCCGCAAACGTGCGTCACATAAACATATTCGTCCGCAATTCGTTCGCAAATACAAATGAAAAAAATGTCGTACGCTGGAACTCGCTTCTACAATTCTTTCAATTCTTCAATCAATGGTTGAAGAAATATATCCAAACTTCTTTGCGGATGATTAGGCCCGAGAATCAATATTGTTAAGAACAAAAACTCACGCTTCATGCACATATATGGTGTTAAAACTGGCCACAACGAATAATTTTTTCAAACATCCCGAATGGATTAAAACCATCAGTGCAAAAGCCTAAATGAACTTTTCGACTCTCAGATGCAAAATCTGGATATACCTTGTTAAAGTGTTTCCACGCCTCACTATCTGAGGGATGAAACATTTCTCCGTCACGACTTGAATGCTCAGCATGCCATCTCATGTCGCTTGCAGTCTTCTCTGATTGATACAATCTTTTTATCCTGTCTATAATTGGTAAATACCACATACGACGAAACAGAACTGATTTTCCATTCCTTGTCAAATAAATCTGATCTTTTCCACAAAATCGACAATTGACAAATCCGAAGTTTCTTTCCAAAAAATCATACAATTGTGTTGGCAAACATCCATCTTTTTATACGACAATAAACCCAATGATCTCATCATCTTCTTTTTTTTCATAAAATGACTCAACTGTATTATTATCTTCGGGAAAATAATCTCTTACGAATTGCGATATAGAATCCATGCAATTCTCAAAAAGATTTTTTTCAGTCTTCAAATTCATCAACCATGCAGATAGAGACAACCGTGAAAGACCACTTCTACAACCATCATAAAGTGGATGCCTAGCACTTTCTAACATTTCAAAAACAAAAACTTTTCGCCTCTTCATTCGGATCTTCTTCGATATTTTCATCTTCGTTTCTTTCAACGAATACATTTTGCACCATTTCTACATAAGGGTTCATTTCTATATCTTGAAAAATCTCAGACACTTCATGATGTGCAATACCCCTACTAAAATTTTCCACAACATTACTAGTTCGTGGTGCAAAATTCTCTCCATGAGATAACCAAATAAAATAATGTGGAGTAAACCCTCTTAAATAAAGATGATTCCAAACGGTTTTCTTATTAACAAATTTTTCATTTTGATGCATGGACAAACCAACTTACCGTTTTCTCTATAAACTTTTTGATTTGTCGCCATCATCATAAACTGTGTAACACCTTCTATAAAATCCTTCGATACACCTTGAGTTTCCGGATCAATTCTTTTATACATCCACTTTCTAGAAACGAAAATATTCGATCTCGACGATTATGCCATTATAATCAGAAACGATAACAAGATATGTAGAGAAATATATGAGAATTGTGTGTGAAAAACTGATGGAATGAAGAAAGGTTAAATAGATAATTTTTGGATCGATTAAGGACGAATTACGGACTAAGACAAATATTTCCTGGTGCACCGTCCCAAATACGTCCCAAAATTTGCGGACGGATGGTATAGCCGTCTGCAAATTTACGGACAGACGCTTACTCCGTCCGAAATTGCGGACGCCCTAGAAAGGGGTCCCAAATCCGTCCCTAATAATGGACAACTTAAGGACTACATTGCGGTCTGCAAATTTGCGGACGGAGTAAGGACGGATTTATTTTTCCGTCTTTAAGCCGTCCTTAAATTTAGGACAACTCTTTTAGTCCACAAAATTCGTCTAGAAATCATCATTTTCTTGTAGTGTGATGCGTTCTCAAAGTTAAATAAAATAACCTAAACTACCCGCAAGTGCACGGCACGTGTGTAGTATTTTAGGTGTCGATCCCACAGAGACTACGCAACACTATCTAAACTCGAATTAGGAATCAAACTTGCTAACGATAAAATATGGTGGAAGAATGAAATACTGAAAGTAAATAAATGAATTGACTCTTAACGATAGGACAGACGTTCTAGGAATCCAGTTTCACCACAAGACTACCGAAACCGTCAATCGATCTATCTATCATGCAATCCCAGTTAAAGCTATCTAAGGCAGACGATCCTAATATGATATCTACCCTCTCTCAAGGCATAGACACGTGATCTAGACAAGTTTCCCATTTTTTTCGTGGCTGACACCTTGAACTAAACCCTGTGATTCATCCGTTTTACCCTCAACCGTTTCTACCCTACTTTCGTGGCCTAACCTCGGTTGTTCTAAACCTGATCTTCTAGGACCAGAATTCTCCTTTCGGTCCTTCTCCTAATCCCTATGACATGCATCTATGCGGTCGTCGCAAACACAAGTAAATTAAAGCATTCAGATAAAGAATAGATGAACTAAAACGGGAAGATGAATTCAAGATAAATCAAAAGATGGTTCCCTTCTCCTAGAACAAACAAACTACTCGCTCATGCGTCTGTAAACAAACATAAACAAAGTAGAAAGTCTAAGGAACATGAAAACCAGGCGAAACCGAAGTGTCGGGTTGATCTCCAATGCTCCTTGCTGCCTCCTCGGCAAGAAGCTTGCCTCCTCGCAAGAAATCTTCTCCAATCACGAACTGAATGAAAGGTCAATGTAAGCTGTCTCTAATGACGTCTTCTGGCCTCTTTTATGCCTCCTAAGTCGGTCTAAGTGTTGCCTTAATTGCCCCCACGAGTTCCCTTTTGTTTTAAGTTAATTTTACTTAACTTTGCTGGTTTCTCGGGTCGCGACCCGCTCGGGCGCTGAATGTGCCCGCTCGAGTGCGGCTAGGGCAGAACGCGCGGGTCATGGGCTGCAAGGGGTGCCCCATTAGTTTAGGGTTTAGGCAGAACGCGCGGGTCCATGCAATTCTCAAAAAGATTTTTTTCAGTCTTCAAATTCATCAACCATGCAGATAGAGACAACCGTGAAAGACCACTTCTACAACCATCATAAAGTGGATGCCTAGCACTTTCTAACATTTCAAAAACAAAAACTTTTCACCTCTTCATTCGGATCTTCTTCGATATTTTCATCTTCGTTTCTTTCGTCGAATATATTTTGCACCATTTCTACATAAGGGTTCATTTCTATATCTTGAAAAGTCTTAGACACTTCATGATGTGCAATACCCCTACTAAAATTTTCCACAACATTACTAGTTCGTGGTGCAAAATTCTCTCCATGAGATAACCAAATAAAATAATTTGGAGTAAACCCTCATAAATAAAGATGATTCCAAACGGTTCTCTTATTAACGAATTTTTCATTTTGATGCATGGACAAATCAACTTACCGTTTTCTCTATAAACTTGTTGATTTGTCGCCATCATCATAAACTGTGTAACACCTTCTATAAAATCCTTCGATACACCTTGAGTTTCCGGATCAATTCTTCTATACATCCACTTTCTAGAAACGAAAATATTCGATCTCGACGATGATGCAATTATAATCAGAAATGATAACAAGATATGTAGAGAAATATATGAGAATTGTGTGTGAAAAACTGATGGAATGAAGAAAGGTTAAATAGATAATTTTTGGACCGATTAAGGACGAATTACGGACTAAGACAAATATTTCCCGACGCACCGTCCCAAATACGTCCAAAATTTGCGGACGGATGGTATAGTCGTCCGCAAATTTACAAACGGACGCTTACTCCGTCCGAAATTGCGGACGCCCTAGAAAGGGGTCCCAAATCCGTCCATAATAATGGACAACTTAAGGACTACATTGCGGTCTGGAAATTTGCGGACGGAGTAAGGACGGATTTATTTTTCCGTCTTTAAGCCGAACTTAAATTTAGGACAACTCTTTCAGTCCACAAAATTCGTCTAGAAATCATCATTTTCTTGTAGTGTGATGTGTTCTCAAAGTTAAATAAAATAACCTAAACTACCCGCAAGTGCACGGCACATGTGTAGTATTTTAGGTGTCGATCCCACAGAGACTACGCAACACTATCTAAACTCGAATTAGGAATCAAACTTGCTAACGATAAAATATGGTGGAAGAATGAAATACTGAAAGTAAATAAATGAATTGACTCTTAACGATAGGACAAACGTTCTAGGAATCCAGTTTCACCACAAGACTACCGAAACC
>CM071869.1:3689047-3709558 GCA_036759665.1 Gynandropsis gynandra
CGATCCTAATATGATATCTACCCTCTCTCAAGGCATAGACACGTGATCTAGACAAGTTGCCCCCTACTTTCGTGGCTGACACCTTGAACTAAACCCATAAGCTCTATGATTCATCCGTTTCACCCTCAACCGTTGCTACCCTACTTTCGTGGCCTAACCTCGGTTGTTCTAAACCTGATCTTCTAGGACTAGAATTCTCCTTTCGGTCCTTCTCCTAATCCCTATGACATGCATCTATGCGGCCGTCGCAAACACAAGTAAATTAAAGCACTCAGATAAAGAATAGATGAACTAAAACTGGAAGATGAATTCAAGATAAATCAAAAGATGGTTCCGGGATAGCCAAGGGCTAATCCCTTCTCCTAGAACAAACAAACTACTCACTCATGCGTCTGTAAACAAACATAAACAAAGTAGAAAGTCTACGAAACATGAAAACCAGGTGAAACCGAATTGTCGGGTTGATCTCCAATGCTCCTTGCTTGCCTCCTCGCAAGAAATCTTCTCCAATCACGAACTGAATGAAAGGTTAATGTAAGCTGTCTCTAATGACGTCTTCTGGCCTCTTTTATGCCTCCAAAGTCGGTCTAAGTGTTGCCTTAATTGCCCCCACGAGTTCCCTTTTGTTTTAAGTTAATTTTACTTAACTTTGCTGGTTTCTCGGGTCGCGACCCGCTCGGGCGCTGAATGTGCCCGCTCGGGTGCGGCTAGGGCAGAACGCGCGGGTCATGGGATGCAAGGGGTGCCCGATTGGGTGTAGGGTTTGGGCAGAACGGGCGGGTCCTTGCCCGAATCGTGCGTGACTTGCACACAAAATGTGCCGTAGCTTTTGCCCGATCGTGCATGAGTTGTGCCCGACCGGGTGGAGGCTCTTCATGCTAAATCTCGTCCCGTGATGATCCCCGAAGTTGCTCCTTAGCTCCGTGCATGTCCTTTAGCTCCAAAATGATCCAAATATGCGTAAAAACCTGTAAGAACATGAAAACAAGAAAATAAGTAAAACGGAAATGAAATCATACGTAAAGCAACACATATATATCAAAAACATCTCCTAAATCGTGCAAGAAATACGTATGAAAACGAGATGATCATAGTGCAAGTATATAATCTAGATTTTCTGTATTGACATAATTTCATATTATTCAAATTTATACAAATATTTGTAACTAGCATTATACCCATGTAACACCCCCATCCCAGAACACCTCGGGATTAGGAGTGTCCACCATCACCTCCAAGAGGTGGCTACACGTGTCATCGCTCAAAATGCATTTATAAAATAAATATAAATGATTTATTTCGAAATAAGAGTGGTCCGGACCAAATAGCAAATATCATAGTCACGATAAATAAAATAAATACGAAATGCAAAATAAAACTCATCGAGACCTCGTGCACGCCTCTTCCATCAGTTCGCTGTGAACCTTCATGTTGCTGCTCAACTCATTACTTTTTTCTCCTCGCCATATCCTGTCCATCCACGACAGCCCACAAATAGGGTGAGTACGAAATACGCACTCAGTGAGATCAATACGTGTACATACCTTGTGCCACATATTCTCCCGCTCGAACTGAATATCATAAAATAATGATATATCCAAAGTCTAAACTAAAGATATACAGATAACTCTACCCAACCCGACTGAGTATCCAAAGTCTAAGACTAGTACCACACTGGATCATAACACACAGAGTCCACATGACTCTAGCTTAGGCATACGCTCGCAAAGTCCAAAGGAACCCAGAACACTGAAAGTCTCGCAAGGTCACAACGTACCCCAGCTATCAGTACTGAAAATCACGCAAGGTCACAACGTACCCCAGCTATCAGTACATACTAACGTATCCCAGCTATTAGTACAATACACTGAAAATCTAGCAAGGTCACAACGAACCCCAACTACCAGTACACACTGAAAATCTCGCAAGGTCACAACGTACCCCAGCTATCAGTACCATACAGCGCTCCGTCGCTCGAAAGATTACCTCAACCCCAACACGGTACGACGCTGGCAGATCCACTGATCTGACTAACTCGACGCTTCGTCGCTCGCAAGGTTACCACAACCCCAACACGGTATGACACCGATCCAGATCCAAGTGTCGCAATACTAACATCATCGACCCGATACTCCTCACGTGACAACTCTCACCAACGGGCTCGCACACGCCTTCTTCCGAAGGTTCGAGTGTGAAATCACCCGATCGAGCACACTAACAAGATATTCATTCGTTTTAAACACCGAACCAAAATATCGACGTTCTCTGACCCCAACACTTGGTCGCACGTCAGTTCTTTAGATCATCTCTAGTCACTTATACAACTCATATACTTATCATCAATTCTTATACAACAAATTTAGGTTTTAATCCAATTCCACTTGTAACGTCTCATTTTTCCCATTATAATCCTATAAATTCTATTGTGATCATGCCTCATTTTAAAAATATAATCTCTTCCATAAATCGATCACAAATCCAAAATTAGGGTGGAGAAATCATTACCTTAGCTTCCCGACGATTTGATGATTCTGGATAATATTGTTAGCAAGAACACCGATCAATTATTCCCTATTATATATCCATTCAATTCCATAAATTTCCATAATATAAATCTTCGAATTAAGGGAATAATCACACAAAATATTATTTAGAGATTTACCACAATCTCGATTAGAATCCACCCACGTAGAACGTGAAGAAAATATTCTCCAATTAATTCTTCCTCCTCCTTTTCTCTTATTTTTTTTCTTCCCTTTTCCTTCTTCTCTCTAGCCGATGTTTCTCTCTCTCTCTCTCTCTCCGGCGGTGTCCTCTTTCTGGTTCTCTTTTAATTAACCCTAATAAATTAATATGTAATTATATGTATATATATGTCGATGTATACACATGTTGGTGTATACACCGACCTAATCTTTTTTTTTTCCTAAATTTGGGCCTCACAATTCTCCCCCACTGCAAAGGAATTCATCCTCGAATTCTATATCTCTGATTCTTACGGCAACATTTTTTATTCAGTGAATAGAAGAACCATACAACTCATTCTCAAATAACTCGGAAAACTCATGTCTCATATCCTCCTCTAATTCCCATGTTGCTCCTTCCACGCCATGATGTTCACACACATTTTATCATAGGAATTTGTTTACGCCTCAATTGTTTCACTTGGTAATCCATAATGCGTATTGGACAATCTTTATACGTTAAGTCTTTCCTTAAGGTTTTTGGTGGCTCATCAAGTATCTTTTCTGGTATTGATAGAAATTTACGCAACAATGATACATGAAACACATCATGTATTCCCTCTAAAGATTAGGGAAGCTCCAATCGATAGGCCACTACTCCAATTCGCTCAATCACTTTAAACGGCCTCGTGAACTGTGGTGATAGGTTGTTTACTCGGCTCCCACCTCATAACCCTCGCCTCGTTTGAATCCGCAAATACACCATATCTCCAATGTTAAACTCAACATCCTTCCTTTTTACATCAACATAACTTTTCTGACGATCTTGAGCCGTCTTCATTTTCATCTTAACAATTTTTATCTTTTCCATGGTCTCTTCGACAATCTCTGCTCCGAAGATAGATCTCTCCCCTTTCAGTCGATGAGCCGTCTTCATTTTCATCTTAACAATTTTTATCTTTTCCATGGTCTCTTCGACAATCTCTGCTCCGAAGATAGATCTCTCCCCCATTTCAGTCGAACATAAGGGTGTACAACAAGGTCACCCGTATAATGCTTCATATGGTGGTATCCCAATACTAGCATGATAACTATTATTGTATGCGAACTCGACAAGTGGTAAATGATTCTCCCAACTTCCAGGCCGCTCCAACGCACATGATCGTAATAGATCCTCAAGCGTTCTTATAGTTCTCTCTGATTATCCGTCTGTATATGGATGATATCCAGTGCTTATGCGCAATCTGGTTCCTAACTCTTTTTGAAATTCCTGCCAAAGACGTGAGGTGAATCTTCTATCTTGATCTGACACGATGTTCAATGGAACCCTATGTAACTTCACAATTTGCACCATATAGAACCTCATTAGCTGATTCATACTTCATTATCAGAAATAAATGAGTCGATTAGTCGATCCATGATCACCTAAATGGCATCCTTGCCACTTTGCTTTCTTGGAAGACCCGCCACGAAATATATGGTAGTATGGTCTCATTCCTTTCGGGAATTGTTAGACTTTGCAATTTCCCATTTGATACTTGTTGCTCCGATTTGATTAATGGACATGTTGGAAATTTCGCAGACCATCGAGTGATGTCCTTTTCTACATCGGCGATAGGTTGAATGTCTCCTTCTTGACCCTCATGTTCATTCTCGTAACCTTCCATAGCATATACTCGTGGTTGTACAGCCCTACGTTTCGATGCATGCTCTTCAGATTTCCTAGTTCTAACATGTGGCGTTAGACTCGCTGGTAGTGGTGGTGGTGATCTCGAATAATCCTTTTGAAAATGATCCATACTACCACAGCTGAAACATCCATCGAATTGTCCTCGCCTCATAGTTCCTCCCACCTGTTGGGGGCATTCACGAAACTGGTGCTCTAAACTTCCACATCGAAAGCATCCTACACGCCTATCAAATCTTTTGCATGCACCTACATGTTCTAGTCCACAACGATGACATGGGCACCTCGATGTTGTTACGATAGGATGTGTCTGAACGGCTTTCCTCTGATCTGATCTCACTGGAATCTGTTGGACAACCTCTTTTCCCTTGGCATCCGAAGACTTCAAGATGCCCTCCTCGATGAGTCCCTTTTATACCAACTGAGCATTTTGAACTAGTTCAGACAATGATCCATGCTTAATTATCTCAATCCCGCGTCTGATCTCCGGTCGTAGTCCTTGCAAAAATTTGTTGACCTTGAGAACTTCCGAGGTTACTGATTTAGCCCCAAATCTTGATAACTCCAAATAAGTCTCATAATACTGAGTAGCAGTACGATCACCTTGAGTGAGCTGTAGAAATGCCAACTCCATCTCTTCACGAGCATCGTGTGGTATATATTTCAACTCAAAAAGTTGTTTGAACTCTTCCCAAGAAAACATATGATCTAGACGTTCCCTCTGAATCTCTTCCCACCAAAACACCGCTTCTCCCTCCAAATAGTGGAGCACAATATCCATCTTAAACTCTAATGGACATCTAGATGATCGAAAGTTCTGCTCTAATCGAAACATCCACTCATCTGCCTTCATAGGAGGAATCACACCGCCACGAAATGACTTTGTACCCCATTTAGCCATATGATCCATGACATAGAAATACTCTGACGTCTCCCCATGCCTCTGATTAAACACTGGAGGTGGCATTGGTGGTGATGGCAACGGTACTTGTGGTGGAGCACGTGGTTGTGCTGGTGGTGGTGTCGGTGCCTGCAGCGGTACTTGTGGCGTTGCCGAACTCTCCTCTTGCTCATGTTTTCGGCTTTCTGCTAATAGCTCTCTCAACATTTCTCTCATGACATCTCTATCTATTCCACTTCGTGATCTTCGTCCAGATGATTGAGACTGTGTACGGCTAGTGGAACGAGAACCTCCACTCATTCCACGACCAAGAGCTCTAGTAATCATCCTCCTCGGTATTGTCTCCTACATACAATTAACTACTATTAGTTTTCACAACTCTAACCCCACTAGACAATTCAAGACATGTGTGCTACGATCTCGTGGCTTTATTAAAACATTTCGCAAAAACATTTTGAAATCCATTGAAAACGATAAGTACAAAAACGACAACCAGAGCTCTAATACGACTTTGTAACACCCCCATCCCGAAACAACCTCGGGATTAGGAGTGTCCAGCATCATCTCCAAGAGGTGACTACACGTGTCATCGCTCAAACGCATTTATAAAATAAATATAAATGATTTAGTTCTAAATAAGAGTGGTCCGGACCAAATAGCAAATATCATAGTCACGATAAATAAAATAAATACGAAATGAAAAATAAAACTCATCGAGACCTCGTGCACGCCTCTCCCATCAGTCCGCTGTGAACCTTCATGTTGCTGCTCAACCTCATTACTTTTTTTCCTCGCCATATCCTGTCCATCCACGACAACCCACAAATTGGGTGAGTACGAAATACGCACTCAGTGATATCAGTACGTGTACATACTCTCTGCCACGCATTCTCCCGCTCGAACTGAATATCATAAAATAATGATATATCCAAAGTCTACACTAAAGATATACAGATAACTCGACCCAACCCGATTGAGTATCCAAAGTCTAAGACTAGTACCACACTGGATCATAACACACAGAGTCCACATGACTCTAGCTCGGGCATACGCTCGCAAAGTCCAAAGGATCCCAGCACACTGAAAATCTCGCAAGGTCACAACGTACCCCAACTATCAGTATAATACACTGAAAATCTCGCAAGGTCACAACGTACCCCAGCTATCAGTTCACACTGAAAATCTTGCAAGGTCACAACGTACCCCAGCTATCAGTACCATACAGCTCTACGTCACTCGAAAGATTACCACAACCCCAACACGGTACAACACTGGCAGATGCACTGATCTGACTAACTCGACGCTCCGTCGCTCGAAAGGTTACCACAACCCTAACACGGTATGATGCCGGCCCATATCCAAGTGTCGCAATACTAACTTCATCGACCCGATACTCCTCACGTGACAACTCTCACCAATGCGCTCGCACACGCCTTCTTCCGAAGGTTCGAGTGTGAAATCACCCGATCGAGCACACTAACAAGATATTCACTCGGTTTAAACACCGAACCCAAATATCGACGTTCTCCGACCCTAACACTTGGTCGCACGTCAATTCTCTATATCTTCTCTAGTCACTTATACAACTTATATACTTATCATCAATTCTTATACAACAAATTTAGAGTTTAATCCAATTCCACTTTTAACGTCTCATTTTCCCATTATGATCCTATAAATTATATTGTGATCATGCCTCATTTTAGAAATATAATCTCTTCCATAAATCGATCACAAATCCGAAATTAGGGTAGAGAAAATCATCACCTAAGCTTCCCGACGATTTGACGATTCTGGATAATATTGTTAGCAAGAACACCGATCAATTCTTCTCTATTATAGATCCATTCAATTCCATAAATTTCCATAATTCAAATCTTCAAATTAAGGGAATAATCACAAAAAGAATTATTTAAAGATTTACCACAATCTCGATTAGAATCCACCCACGTAGAACATGAAGAAAATATTCTCCAATTAATTCTTCCTCCTCCTTTTCTCTTATTTTTTTCTTCCCTTTTCCTTCTTCTCTCTAGCCGATGTTTCTCTCTCTCTCTCTCTCTCTCTCCGGCGGTGTCCTCTTCTTGGTTCTCTTTTAATTAACCCTAATAAATTAATATGTAATTATATATATATATGTTGGTGTATACACATATCGGTGTATACACCGACCTAATCTTTTTTTTTTCTAAATTTAGGCCTCACACTCCACGCTACGCGCGGATGCAATACATTACATTTTTTTTCTAAAAAATATTTCTCAAAAAATTTGTATTACAATATACATAACTAACAAACACATTACAACTACATGAGCAGAAACATTATACGTTATTAAAAACTTCTTTGTATACGACATTTGTTGTTTTTTAATACAATTCTCGTTTTCATCTAAATAAGTATTTTCAATCCTTCTCTAGCTTTTTCTGTAGAAACTGCGACATATAATTGGCCATGGCTAAAAACTGGTTTTGGTAAATATATGCCAACTCTATTGATGCTTTGTCCTTGACTTTTGTTGATCGTCATTGCAAAACACAACATAATCGGAAATTGTTTTCGTTTGAAGTTAAACGACAAAGTTGTGTTAGTCGGTATTAAGGGGAGGCGAGGGATAAATACTTTTTCACCTGTATGCGTTCCAGTAATTATTTTTGTTTCTATAATGCTATTTCCAAGTTGAGTTATATGAAGTCGCGTTCCATTACACAATCCAAGTGTTTGGTCAAAGTTCGTAAAAGTATAAAGGGAGCGCCTTCTTTCAATGTTAAGCAATGATTAGGGATTCCAGAAAATTTTAAGCTATTTAGAAATTCGATACTATACAATTCACATATGGAATTATCATTCGGTTCTGCATTACATATTGTGTCCGAACTGAAATATTCTTTACAATGACCGGATAATATCTGTAATAAGAAATCATTTATCTCATCAACAATCTCATTAGTTGGACAAAGGATTGCTCGTTCTTGAAAAAATGAGAGGTTTTTGTATTCAGTTCGAATGTTTGGATATACATGAGTTGCAATGCTATCAATTGGATTTGACGTTTCTGTGATTAACAACTCATCAGGTATATCTATGACACATTCACCATTATTAGGTTCACATAAATTGCCATCTCCCAATCGTAATATCCATTCAGAGAAGGTTTGTACATCGTGTTTATTCGAAGAATTAGCATTTACTTGTAAGCGCATGTTTTGAGTTAATTTTAGTAGGCGACAATTATTCCAGATATAAGAGGAATTTAAGCATGCTTGAACAGTGTCATGTCTAGTTCCTCTAGTAATAACGGGTAGAATCTGACAGAATCACCTTCGAAGACTACTGTTTTACCACCAAAAAGTTTATTTTTCAAAAAAGGATTTATTGAACCCATAATATGTTTAACACTTTTGTCCAGAGCTTCGAAACAAAATCTATGAATCATCAGAGCTTTGTCCCGTATTATAAGCCGAGTTTTTTTTATAAGTTCTGCAAAATTCGTATTTAATTTAATGTTACAAATGGAATTTTTGTTTATATCAATGGGAATTGCAACACGGGAGTGTGCCGTACGACCGCCTTCCAACAGGAGCAAAGCAATACCACTGGAAGCAACGTTCAAAATTATCTCTCCACGAGATCTTATAGTTGTAGATAATGTTTTTCATAAAAAAAATTTCCCTATTTCTCCATGGCCATATAGAAAGAATATTTTTCCGCTGTTTTGATCAATTGCTCTTATAATGTTATTAAACACTGAATGTTGTTCTTCAGTCAATTGCGACTTGAGGAAAAGCGATTCAACTTCCATTTTATTTTATCGTAAGATAGTTCTTCATATATTAATCTTTTTAATAACAACTGGTTATGAGCTCCCTTAGGGAAAGGCATTGAAGGGTATTGTTTAAGGATCTATTGTTTTTCTGCAGTATTTGTTCTATTTCACCGAGAGCCATGTTCTGGATATCTTCAGGAGACATAACTAAATATTAAATTTCACAGTGAAATAATTATAACATAGTATAGATTGTTTAAGTAAAACGTATTCGCAGTTTATTGTACCTGGTAATTTGAGTAAACTCCTACGCCTGTGTAGTATGTCATCGGATAAAACTTGCCATGTTGTTGACCATACATGTTCGGGACACGATAAACATTCTGTTGTCAATAAGACCACAAATAATAATCGTAAATATGCTGGAGATGCCCAATTGCTTGCCTCTTTTATTGTGTTGATATATTCAATATGTTGTCTAAAAGTCCTAACATTCGGCATGCGTCTTTAAATGTTTTGTGTAAATAACCGTTAACAGTGCGGATTTCTTCGAACGAAGTTGGACCAACAGCTTTATTTAATAACATTCGTAAATAATATAGGTGACCAACATTTGGATAAATATACTGAAATCTACCAAATGCAAAGCCCCGTTTCCGTAATATCCAAGTCCATAGTTTTTTGTTCTATATGAATTTTAATGGAAAATTGGAATATGTCAGTTGTCGAGCTTCAGGGAACAAAGCATTACACTTGAACCATTCTTTAAACATTGTTCGTTGCATAAATTCGTTCGATGTTATGTCCAATAAATGGTCTTCTTCATCAAATACAATATTTTGTTGACCTGGTAGATGGAAATTTAATGTTTCAACTGGTATGCTTCTGTAATGAATATCAAATGTAAATATTCTCCAGCAAGCTTCACAGCCTAAAATATAGCGACAACCGTAATAGTTTTCAATTTCATCCGATGATCTGTTCCTCTCTAATTCTTCAGACGTTGTTATCGGTGTAGCTACTTTATTGTGTCCTTTATTTATATATTTGAATAAATATTTAGTCGCTTTTGTTTGATTACACCATTCAATATTAATATGGGCTATATATTTTAAAAGAAGGTATGGATTATATGGTACAATATATCGATTATCCAATTTGATTCCGTTTTTTATAAATCTGTCGTTGTCTGGTCTTTTGTAATTAGGATATCCTTCATTATTAATATTTGTTGAGCTAGCAAAATTTTTTGGAAAGCGTTTTTACATTTTTCTTTATCCATACAGGGAGATAATCTATTCGCTAAACCACACGGTCCATGTATCATCGTTTCCTGTATTGCAACGTAAAGTGCGGAATTTGTAACACTATGAAATCTGGGCAGATATTATTGAATCAATATCACTTGATGTAGGTATTTTTTTATCGTCTATTGAGGAAGAGCGAAATATGCGCATGAGGGAGACCACGTTTTTGAATTTCAATTGTATAGATAACTGGGGAAAAAACGTGGGGTCATATTGTTAGAATGGTGTGGAAATATAGTGATGTAAATGATAATGACATAAGTATTACTTGCTTTGATTTTTCCTAAGCATTGATTTTGGTTCAGATCTGCTAGCAAGTATTCGAGTTTTACCTTGAATAACCTTACTAAAAGATCTAGTCTGTCATCGATGCGGCATTATAATGATGCAAATATCATTGTAACTCGGGCCATTTGGATTACATGTAAAGGTCAGAAATATATCTAGGAAATCTAAATTTTTGCACAGAATCATTGCGTTTAAGTAATTTTGTTTCATATATCGAGCACTGCCAGTAAATGATGATGGCAGTATTACTTTTTTTCCAATCTCAGATGCCAGAACAATATTTGATTGAGTTACTGTTTCGATATTTTTGTAAAGGTCACAACGTAATTTGTTCTGATGATTCCGTATATATGAGATTCTTTCTGATTTGACCATACAAAAACCATCTACAACAAATTGTTGGAAAAGTCTTCCCGAATGTATTATGTTAGAAGATTCAGAATGTCGTTCTTGTAAACGATATGCCATAAATTCTCTTAAACTAACTCGTGAGCACGGTTTTTTAGGATAATGAATCAGTCGTTCGTAAGTTTAGACCAAGATGATAACCATCTTCGCCAAATTGGAATAACAATGGATATTGTAAAGGAAGGTAAGATGGATGCAATTCGCTTATTCTAAGATATTCGTTACTATGCTTTTGTAGAATGATATCACGTGAGGTTAAGCGTTCATCTAGATCTCGGATGATTCGGGTAAATTATATAATTTGTCTTTGTTTTCGCGTTCTGATAATAAACATAACTTCAATTCTAATTGATCGGATAAAAGGAACCTATCACGAGCCATTCGAAATATTTTAACATATGGGTTATTCTGATCCAACCATTTTTGAATATCTTTTACAATGTCTTCACGTAAGGCATTTTCAAACTGTGCACAAGTATTTCGGCTACTACTGTAGATAATGAAGACATTCATTTAGTGGAGGTATTGTAATATAAAATGAACATAATTATAAAAAAATAATAATAATGTACCTGATTGCATTTATTCTGTTATTAACTTCGTTCTCTGTGTCATGGATATATAACTGAGCAAATCTTGCAGTTCTCCAGACTGCGGTAATAAACTGCCAATCCTATGGTAATTTTGACCATGTATCTTAAAAATATATGGTTGTTGATGAATATTTAGTGAAGTATCAATATGGCCGTCCATTGACGTAAATGCAAACATTGTATTGTACGCACGAATATGTTTCTTAAAATGGTTATGATATCTATTATCTTTTTGAAGAAGACGCGTTAAATCTAATCCTCAATGTTTGATGAAATATCATCCTCAATATTTGCAGAAAATGGTTTTTGGGCGCTATGTCAACGCAAATTTAATGGATGTTTGATGGTGCGTCAATCCTCCATGGCTTAAAGGGATTGAAAATATCAGTAAGTATTTCGACGTTTGAAGATAATGTATGGGTTCATGACTATTTAGATAAATTACATTATTGGAGCATTTTTAGACCATTTAGCCTAATATTAGTTTATTTGTATCATCTTATAATTCTTAGTATTTTTTAAAATTATATTATATTTTATTGGTGTTTTAATTTTACTTAAATGTCTTGTTTTTCATATATATATATATATATATATATATATATAGTATGTCCCACGTACTCTAGTTGCAGGCACCAAAATGAACACTTCTTTCGATTGGGATAGAGGTTGTGTTTCCCCAATGTTGATAACATATGTCGTAGGTGACGGTGGGTTTCTTCTAGACTTGTTGTAAACCAATATATCATCAAAAAAACATAAGAACGAATTGTCGTAATAGGGGGCGGAATACCTCATTCATCAGTGCTTGGAAAGTATCAGGCAGGTTCATCAACCCAAACAGCTTGACCGGAAACTCATAATGCTCATCCATGGTTCGAAATACTGTTTTCGGGACATTCTCTTTGCGAACTCGGATCTGGTGGTAACCAGACCGCAATTCCAATTTTGAAAAAACTGTGGCTCCATGGAGTTCATCCAACATTTGGTTGAACATCAGAATAGGAAAATTGTCGGGTATCGTGGCCTTGTTTAATGCTCGATAGTCGTCGCAAAAACGCGAGCTCCCATCCTTCTTTTTCACTAGAAACACAGGGCTGGAAAATGAGTTGTGGCTGGATTGTATAATGCATGCAGCAAGCATACTAGCCACTAGTTTCTCTATTTTTTTCTTTTTTTGCATTGGGGTACCGAAAAGGCCTAACATTCACTGGTCTCGTTCTTGGCAGCAACGTTATGGCGTGTTTGTGGTCGCGTATCAGGGTTAACCCCTATGGTTCAGCGAACACTTCTCGGAATTCATCTAGCAACGTTGTCCACTCTGGTGATGATGTTGTTTATGTTATCATGAGAATCCCCAACTTCACCAAGAGGCCATGTCCTTCGTCCTTAATCTCTTTTAACATCGTCTTAAGTGATATTGAGGCATTACATAGACACGGATCACCCTACAGCGTGATACTAGTACCATTCAACTTGAACTTCATCATTTATGTCTTCCAATTTACTTCAGTTCCCTTAAAGTCTCGAGCCATTGCATCCCCAAAATTATATCGGCGCCTCCTAGCTCTAGTGGAAGGAAATCAGCTACAAACTCTAAATTTTGAAACTGTAACGAGACTCCTTACAGATGCCTTCGCTGAGGACTGCCAAGCTGGTTCCCATCATAAAACCGTAACCATTTGTTCCTTCCATCGGAATGTCCAACGTCCTTATGAGCTCCTCCTAGATTAAACTGTGAGAAGCCTCACAATCAACCATCACTGTCACTGGTTGGATCTTCAAAATTCCCTTTAATTTCATCGTCTTGGGAGATGATAATCCCACGATAGAGTTGAGGAAAGCTTCGCAAGCTCGGAGATTTCGCTTTCTTCAATGAGCCCTTGGTCGCTCTCCACTCTGGGTTCGATAATGGTGGTGCCATAATCACTTACAGTCAATACATGAAGCCACTCGTTCTTACAACGATAATTGATAGAATACCACTCCGCACAATAATATCACAATCCTTTTGCTTGGCGGTCCCACGCCTCCGATTCTGACGGACACCAGAGAGGAGATCGATTGGGGATATTCTGCTTGCTGGAGATATTAGGGTTTCTGAGCCCATTGTTTGTCGAGGCTTTGCTGGAAGGATAGTAAATCACGTAAATAACATGTGATTTGGAAATTTTTTTCCCTGAGAGGTCACATGGTCTACACGTGAGTTGGTCTGGCGATAAGGTGTTTGTGTCAGTGTGTTAGACCCATCGTGATACTAGAAACCCGACATGTTGCATCAGTCATCTACTCCCGGTGCTAACTGCATCTTCTTGTCGAGTGTTTGAGGTTCAAAAAGTTTAATCGTGTTGCGAATCTTCGGTCGCAGCCCTACCATGAATGTGGATTGTAAAACTACCTCCGACATGGCAGTCTGGTTGGAGGCGAGGAAGATGAAGTCTCTGCAGTAGTCTTTGACAGATCCTTCTTGCCGGAGTATCATCAATTTTTCACAAAGATTTGTCGTTGGTATAGACGAAAATGATTCGAGCAACCTTCGTTTGAGCCATTCCATCCATGGCTAGATTGACTGCGACCATGTTCTGAGTTCCCGAAAAGTTTCCCATATCAAAGCATTGCTCAATCTTTACCAGTCACGCTTCTGGGTTCTCACCGTCGAACATGGGCATCTCAAGTCGACGGTGCAGCGGTTCCCCGTCGTCTATAGGGAAGAGTCCCCCCGAGGAGGTGTCTATCCTTGAGGAGAATTTGAGTTTCCAGGATCTCCAGGCTGCTCCATTTGAGGATATCCCTGGTGAAGTATTGTCCACTATTGCCGATTTTCCAGAGCTAGAGGATGTTATACTTTGTCATATCATCTTCTCCATTAGCAGGTTGGTTTTCATTGTTTGGTGCCTGTTTTCCTCCATACCTACTTCCAGATTTGATATCCGCGTCAAATATGCTTGTCTCTCTTGGTGCAATTGCTCCAACATAACTACGTCTTCTCGACGATCGGTCTGAAGTTGCTGGAACAACTCTTCAAGAGCTTCTATCTTCTTTGTTGCCATTTATCTTTCCGGATCGGCACTGCTCTGATACCAAGTGTTATGTGTATTTTAAGTGAAACACACGACAATGAGAAATATGTATGCAATTTAATATCAAAGAGAGTTACATAGATGAGGTTTTTCTGGGTGCACCTATCCTCTCTCCCTCTCACACACCAACTATATATATATATATATCCTAGTCTAACAACCCATTATCACCCCAAAACACTGCTTAATAGAACTGGACAAACCGTTAATGATCCTCCTCTTGCTGTCTACTATTTACTGACATATCTGCAACCTTAGTCCTTTTTGCTCCCAGCAATATGCTCCATGTCTCTCTTTTAGAAATGCAAACATATTTGTTATAATAATGTGAAGAAGATATTCGGAATTTTTATATTTTGTATTGATGGAAGGCTATGTGTTCTAAATATCGAACGTTTTCTTTGATGACAATAGATATTTTGGTTATTATGACATTCACAATTGCTTTAGATTCGACTTATAGTACGAGAGGTCATGTTATTAGTCTATATTGTAACTTTCTGACTCCTAATATGGTCGAAGTTTTAATTTGTACTAAAAAGTTGATTCGTAATTCAGATGGGTTGGATAATGTTATGGGGACATTGTAAGATATTGAAAAAAACAAGACTCGGTAAGTATATAAGTTTTATGCGAGTTTTATTTTAATATTTTGATGTTTGATTTAAAAATTTAACAATTTTTTTTATTGTTTTAGATGAATTGATTTCCCTAGTAAAGTCATCGATAAACCTAAATTTAGATGACTGGTGTGGAGATGGATGTGAAAATTTGATGTTTTGTTTCATTTATATTGTGTAATTTTGTGTTTTTGTGTGATTTGAACTTTAGTTATAAATTACATTTGATAATTATAATTTTTCATTGAAATATTTCTTTGTATGTCTTTACTTTAAAAAGTTATGTTTGGAAACGGATACAGATATTCATAGTCACAAATATTTTTATTGACAAATATCCTTATTTAGGAATACAAATATGAATAGTGAATATGAATAGTTTTGAGTAAAAATAGAAATATGAATAGTCGTATAATTTGTTGATATTCATCATTACCACAATCATCATCATCTAGATCATCATTACATATTCCAATGGATGCCCGTGGAATACACCCAATAGATGCCCATTGAAAAGGGCCAACAGATGCACGTTGGAAAGGACTAACGAATGACCGTTAAACTTTCTCAACGAATGACTGTTGATACAATGGAATCTTTTTCTATTGAAATCCGTTGAGATTTTCAAGGGATGCCCGTTGAAAAATGAGAAAACTGTGAAATTCCCGAATAGAGTTTCTACGAATCAACGGGTATTGTTACAATTTCCAATGGATGCTCGGTTAAAATGGAAAACACGAGTTAAAAAATTAAGTTACAAAAGTTTGATATTATAATTACATAATTCACATATCTTCTTCCGTTGATTCTTCAATTTGGTTATCTTCCTTCAATGGTGTATTGAATTTGTCGTCATGTTCATCTTATGCATTTTTCGGTTCAAAATATTCAAAATCGTAGATGTATTCACCATCTTGTCTGTCCTTGCGAGAATCTCTTCACGATTGTTAGTATCAATTAATCGTATTGGCTCAAGGTGATCGATAAACACAATACAAGTTTTTCCAGAACCGTTAGCCAAATCTTTTAACCAAGTAAGATTTCTATCAACACGAGAAATAAAGTTGAACGTTCATTTGAAACGTTCAAGCATTAGAGCACCACTTGTCTCTAACAAATCTGTTAAAGTTCTTGTCAGCTTGTTGTGAGCTAAGTTCCTGAAAGTTAAACATTAAGATCATCAATGAAGAGCACTCCATCAGCATGCCTAAGACGGTTTATCTGAAGGTATCAAAGTTCTATGTTAATTAAAGGGTAAAGCTCTCAGTTCATTGATATTAGTAAGGTTTCCGAGATTTTCTGGGACTTCTCCTGTCAACATGTTTCTATCTAGCTGACTGATGAAAATCCCGTAAAGATGTACCGTTAGAAATCTGACATGAAGATCAGAATGAAACAGGAAACTAATTGACAAAGAGATGTTATTGTTACTCACAGAACCTCTAGTGTCTGAACAAGTCCTAACGTCGAAGGTATGTTCCCTGGGAATCGATTTCCATCAAACAATATTCCATAAAAAAAAACAAATCCACTGTAAGAAATAACTCGAATGATCAGTTAAAATTCTGTATATCAAGAATAATGGCGTACATATGGATAACTATCATTTCAGAACTGAAAAGCTTTGCTGGGATGGGTTCAGAAAGCTGATTCTTGTTAGTCCATTGTATTGGATGAGGACTCATGAACTTGAAGGAAATTGTATTTGTTCATCGGAATCTCAAAAAGGGAAATAACATCACTAATAAGTGTTTCGCCTTTAATAAGAGATCGAAACCAGGGAACAAAGATGATGAAACTGGAATAGTGTCTGTCAACTAATTGTCCGCAAGGTCCAACCAGTAAACCTTGGAGAGATTTCCCAGAGAAACATGAATTTTACCAGTTAAGTTATTCGAGTTCAAGGCCCTAAGAGAAGACATATGATGGAAGATATCAAACCCATCATACATTGGTTTCTTCAAGTTTTAGAACAAGTTAAAAGGGTAAATGAAGTATCTCACAAGAAGGATAGCTTGGCAAGATTGCCTAGTTCATCTGGAATATTGCCAGTGAAGCCACAACCAGCAAGTATACTGTGAGACAATAATGTTGGTTCAGGTACATAACGAGAGGTAAAATCAAGGTAAAATCGTCAATAGTTTAAGCGAATGAACGCTCATAGGATATTAAGCTTCTGTAGATCTCCTAATCGTGGAGTAAGTGAACCTTTAAGGCCTGGATTAAACGACATATCCCTGGAATCAACAAAAGTTTGCATGTTCATTGTTCAATGTCAGTACAACTAACAATATACATGTACGAAAGAGACTGACAAGGATCGTCTGCGCTTAGTTTTCCTTTCAGACCCATTGTTGATAAACCCCTGAAAATACATAAAACACTCACAACTATCCAAAACAGATTCTTAGAAGTAATTTATGAATGGTTTGTTTAACGGATTCAATTGCACCGACATGTTTCAGAGGTTTCCCTTGGGTTAAAGCTGGCTGACTTTGAAGCTTGACCTTGATGGTGCCAAATGGGTGTCTTACAATGAATTGAGCAGCCCATCCAACAGTCCCTACTGCCAAATCTTTCATTGCTTCCGCCATCTATGGATCAAAACTAATCAATGATCAGAAGTTTAATACCCAACAATTGAATACATTGGAAAAAATTAACCTAATCAGAGAGACATTATCAAAGCTTACAGAATCCTGTCGGATTCAAAATCTAACCATATTTCATTCACCCAAAAACCCAAAAAATCACAAAAATATCAGTAAACCTAGTTGGGTTTTCTCCACAAAGTCGGAAAAACCCTAAAAATTTTCATTTTCTCTAGAAAGCATGCTGAACAAGTGCATATGTAAACAAACCATTGCGTACTTGGTGATGTCGAATGGATCCGAGAAGATTACGCCTCTCCCGGATGAAAGCAGAATAACCCTAATGCAAAATCAAGGACCAGATTCCAAAGCTGCTTGCCTCTATAGATTGCATGGAGCACCAAAACCAATAATCTCCAACAATAGTAATGTTTAAGAAGACGAAAGAAAACAAATCGAAGAGTTAATGATTTGAATAGGAAAAGGAAAAGTCGAAATAGCTATTGACATTCTCAGTTAAGTGAGTCGTGGGGAGAGAAAGAGTTGGTCGATTGAGCCATGGAAAAGGACGAGTTATGGTAAAGAAATAATTTGGAGTTGAAAGAGATGAAGAGGCATGAGCGGATGATTGAAAAGTAGGTTTTTTTATCACGGTTGTATTTTGTTTACTTTCAAAATTTATGAACATTTATATATAGATTTCCTAAACATTTATTTTAATGATATGAAAATTAGTGATATTAATATATTGATAAATTTTTCTATGTTTTTTATTGTTAAACTCTACCTTTGTAAAAGTAAGCATTTGTAGCCTATGTTGCATCTAAACCATTATCCATTTCAAAGCTTGGATTAGAATTCAAAGATCATGGCTTTTAATATTAGGGAATAACGTTGATCATTTGCTGTTGTGACAGAGGTCACACGTGAAAAGGTATTCTGGGGCAAACCACTTTTGTTCGACATCATACATCAGTTTCTATGGCCAAGAATAGATTGCTTATATGGGTGGTAGGTTTTCATCTTCTTCCAATACATGGATTACATAAACATGATTAAAACCCAGAAGATGATATTTTGTCGTGATTTTCTGTGTAATTAGTGAAGGATAAAAAAAGATGATTAGCTCTTTCCAATCTCTTAGGTTCGTGGAGCTAGCTTTCGTTCTTTAGAAAAGGCAGTTTGCCTGTCTGTTTTATGGAGAACTCACATGTTTCAGATTCCTCTAATCTTGAGCTGTCTGAGGTTTATGCTTGCAGACATGTTTTTTTCCCGACAATTTCGACGATCAGTTGTTCGTTCTCACTACCTAGTTCATCTTGAAACTGTATTTAGTAATATTCGGTCTCAGTTTTGGTATTATCCCTTTGGGTTTTCTTAATTATGTGTATTCTTTATGCTTTATTCTAGAGAAACTCGGTTTTTCTTGTCATGACCCTTCTCGGAAGAAGAGTTCCAACGTATTGTTGGAGTAAGGCGAGCAAGAGTTCCAACGTATTTGTATTTCTTTTCAATTTTTTCGTCCCTTTAGCTAATGTGTTAATCTCGCCCTCAGGGATTAAAAAAAGTACTGCCTTTGTTCTTATTACTGCAGGATCAAGTCTTTATTATTGGATTGCGATCATACCTCTTACTGTAAGAACATAAAGCTTCCAAATTCTTGAATGCATCTAAGCTTACTGTAAGATCATACCTCTTACTGTAAGAATAGAAACACATATAAAGCTTATATGCATTCAATTTTTGTCTTTGACAATCCGTTTGTAATGAATTCTTCAGTGGCAATTCGGGTACAACTCTTGCTACCTTAGGAATCATCTACTTGTCTACTAGTGACTTATCTTGTGGTAATAATACATCTAAGCTTTTATCTCGATCTTGTCCTGAAATTTTTGTGCATTACTGAACGAGATATTGCCTGTTTGTGTAGATTTGCTGGACATTTCTATGTAGTTACAGCACTCTGCCATTGTATGCATTGGTAACTCAGGTAAAGTTCCAGAGAAAGCCCTTGCAGTTTTGGTTATTGCTACAAGTTTCAAACTAAAAGATGACGAATTGCATGGTAAATTTTCAGATGGGAATGATCACCTCGTTTTCATACGTATTTCTTGCACGATTTAGGAGACATTTTTGATACATATGTGATGTTTTACGTATGACTCCGTTTCCGTTTTACTTATTTTCGTGTTTTCATGTTCTTACAGGTCTTTACGCGTATTTGGATAATTTTGGAGCTAAAAGGACATGCACAGAGCTAAGGAGAAACTTCGAGGATCATCACGGGACAAACGGGACGAGATTGAGCATGGAAAGCCTCCACCCGGTCGGGCACAACTCTTGCACGACCGGGCAAAGCCTACGGCCAAACTTGTGCACCATTTGCACGACCGGGCATAGTCATGCCCGACCATTTGCCTTGTGCCCGAGCGGGCACACATACCATGCCCGATCGGGCATGCATTCCAGCACACAATCCGCACGACTCGCCCTAGCCGCACCGGAGCGGGCACACTCAATGCCCGAGCGAGTCACGGCCCGAAACTTCCTATTAAGTTAAGTAAACTTAACTTAAAACAAAGGGAA